>JBBPBR010000185.1:96598-119314 GCA_037974775.1 Cicer pinnatifidum | reverse complement strand
CGAAAATGACCTAAATGTTCGTCCAATGACACAAACACACCTATTGGATGCACAAGATTGCATAAAAACCCTAATTGGACAAGAATAAGCCTAGGGAGGACGAAAATGACCTAAACGTTCGTCCAATGATACAAACACACCTATTGGATGCTCAAGATTGCATAAAAACCCTAATTGGACAAGAATAAGCCTAGGGAGGACGAAAATGACCTAAATGTTCGTCCAATGACACAAACACACCTATTGGATGCACAAGATTGCATAAAAACCCTAATTGGACAAGAATAAGACTAGGGAGGACGTAAATGACCTAAATGTTCAACCAATGACACAAATGAACTTATTGGATGCACAAGGTTGGTTAAAAACCCTAATTGGACAAGAATAAGCCTAGGGAGGACGAAAATGACCGAAATGTTCAACCAATGACACAAATGAACTTATTGGATGCACAAGGTTGGTTAAAAACCCTAATTGAACAAGAATAAGCCTAGGGAGGACGAAAATGACCTAAATGTTCGTCCAATGACACAAACACACCAATTAGATGCACAAGATTGCATAAAAACCCTAATTGGACAAGAATAAGCCTAGGGAGGACGAAAATGACCTAAATGTTCATCCAATGACACAAATGAACTTATTGGATGCACAAGATTGGTTAAAAACCCTAATTGGACAAGAATAAGCCTAGGGAGGACGAAAATGACCTAAATGTTCATCCAATGACACAAACGTACTTATTGGATGCACAAGATTGGTTAAAAACCCTAATTGGACAAGAATAAGCCTAGGGAGGACGAAAATGACCTAAATGTTCGTCCAATGACACAAACACACCTATTGGATGCACAAGATTGCATAAAAACCCTAATTGGACAAGATTAAGCCTAGGGAGGACGAAAATGACCTAAATGTTCGTCCAATGACACAAACACACCTATTGGATGCACAAGATTGGTTAAAAACCCTAATTGGACAAGAATAAGCCTAGGGAGGACGAAAATGACCTAAATGTTCATCCAATGACACAAATGAACCTATTGGATGCAAAAGATTGGTTAAAAACCCTAATTGGACAAGAATAAGCCTAGGGAGGACGAAAATGACCTAAATGTTCATCCAATGACACAAATGAACTTATTGGATGCACAAGATTGGTTAAAAACCCTAATTGGACAAGAATAAGCCTAGGGAGGACGAAAATGACCTAAATGTTCATCCAATGACACAAATGAACTTATTGAAAGCACAATATTGGTTAAAAACCCTAATTGGACAAGAATAAGCATAGGGAGGACGAAAATTACCTAAATGTTCATCCAATGACACAAACACACATATTGGATGCACAATATTGCTTAAAACCCTAATTGGACAAGAATAAGACTAGGGAGGACGAAAATGACCTAAATGTTCATCCAATGACACAAATGAACTTATTGGATGCACAAGATTGGTTAAAAACCATAATTGGACAAGAATAAGCCTACGGAGGACGAAAATGACCTAAATGTTCATCCAATGTCACAAATGAACTTATTGGATGCACAAGATTGGTTGAAAATCCTAATTTGACAAGAATAAGCCTAGGGAGGACGAAAATGACCTAAATGTTCATCCAATGACACAAATGAACTTATTTGACGCATAAGATTTGTTAAAAACCCTAATTGGGCAATAATAAGCCTAGGGAGGACGTAGATGACCTAAATGTTCGTCCAATGACACAAACACACATATTGGATGCACAAGATTGTTTAAAACCCTAATTGGACAAGAATAAGACTAGGGAGGACGAAAATGACCTAAATTTTCCTCCAATGACACAAATGAACTTATTGTATGCACAAGATTGCATAAAAACCCTAATTGGACAAGAATAAGCCTAAGGAGGACGAAAATGACCTAAATGTTCATTCAATGACACAAATGAACTTATTGGATGCACAAGATTGGTTAAAAACCATAATTGGACAAGAATAAGCCTACGGAGGACGAAAAATGACCTAAATGTTCATCCAATGTCACAAATGAACTTATTGGACGCACAAGATTGGTTGAAAATCCTAATTTGACAAGAATAAGCCTAGGGAGGACGAAAATGACCTAAATGTTCATCCAATGACACAAATGAACTTATTTGACGCATAAGATTGGTTAAAAACCCTAATTGGGCAATAATAAGCCTAGGGAGGACGTAAATGACCTATATGTTCATCCAATGACACAAACACACATATTGGATGCACAAGATTGCTTAAAACCCTAATTGGACAAGAATAAGACTAGGGAGGACGAAAATGACCTAAATGTTCATCCAATGACACAAATGAACTTATTGGATGCACAAGATTGGTTAAAAACCCTAATTGGACAAGAATAAGCCAAGGGAGGACGAAAATGACCTAAATGTTCGTCCAATGACACAAACACACCTATTGGATGCACAAGATTGCATAAAAACCCTAATTGGACAAGAATAAGACTAGGGAGGACGAAAATGACCTAAATGTTCCTCCAATGACACAAACACACCTATTGGATGCACAAGATTGCATAAAAACCCTAATTCGACCAGAATAAGACTAGGGAGGACGAAAATGACCTAAATGTTCCTCCAATGACACAAATGAACTTATTGTATGCACAAGATTGGTTTAAAACCCTAATTGGACAAGAATAAGCATAGGGAGGACGAAAATGACCTAAATGTGCATCCAATGACACAAACACACATATTGGATGCACAAGATTGCTTAAAACCCTAATTGGACAAGAATAAGAGTAGGGAGGACGAAAATGACCTAAATGTTCCTCCAATGACACAAACACACCTATTGGATGCACAAGATTGCATAAAAACCCTAATTGGACAAGAATAAGCCTAGGGAGGACGAAAATGACCTAAATGTTCGTCCAATGACACAAACACACATATTGGATGCACAAGATTGCATAAAAACCCTAATTGGACAAGAATAAGACTAGGGAGGACGTAAATGACCTAAATGTTCCACCAATGACACAATGAACTTATTGGATGCACAAGGTTGGTTAAAAACTCTAATTGGACAAGAATAAGCCTAGGGAGGACGAAAATGACCTAAATGTTCAACCAATGACACAAATGAACTTATTGGATGCACAAGGTTGGTTAATAACCCTAATTGGACCAGAATAAGCCTAGGGAGGACGAAAATGACCTAAACGTTCGTCCAATGACACAAACACACCTATTGGATGCACAAGATTGCATAAAAACCCTAATTGGACAAGAATAAGCCTAGGGAGGACGAAAATGACCTAAATGTTCGTCCAATGACACAACCACACCTATTGGATGCACAAGATTGCATAAAACCCTAATTGGACAAGAATAAGCCTAGGGAGGACGAAAATGACCTAAATGTTCATCCAATGACACAAATGAACTTATTTGATGCACAAGATTGGTTAAAAACCATAATTGGACAAGAATAAGCCTAGGGAGGACGAAAATGACCTAAATGTTTATCCAATGACACAAATGAACTTATTGGATGCACAAGATTGGTTGAAAACCCTAATTTGACAAGAATAAGCCTAGGGAGGACGAAAATGTCCTAAATGTTCATCCAATGACACAAATGAACTTATTTGATGCACAAGATTGGTTAAAAACCCTAATTGGACAAGAATAAGCCTAGGGAGGACGAAAATGACCTAAATGTTCATCGAATGACACAAATGAACTTATTGGATGCACAAGATTGGTTAAAAACCATAATTGGACAAGAATAAGCCTAGGGAGGACAAAAATGACCTAACTGTTCATCCAATGACACAAATGAACTTATTGGATGCACAAGATTGCATAAAAACCCTAATTGGACAAGAATAAGCCTTAGGAGGACGAAAATGACCTAAATGTTCATCCAATGACACAAATGAACTTATTGGATGCACAAGATTGGTTAAAAACCATAATTGGACAAGAATAAGCCTACGGAGGACGAAAATGACCTAAATGTTCATCCAATGTCACAAATGAACTTATTGGATGCACAAGATTGGTTGAAAATCCTAATTTGACAAGAATAAGCCTAGGGAGGACGAAAATGACCTAAATGTTCATCCAATGACACAAATGAACTTATTTGACGCATAAGATTGGTTAAAAACCCTAATTGGGCAATAATAAGCCTAGGGAGGACGTAAATGACCTAAATGTTCGTCCAATGACACAAACACACATATTGGATGCACAAGATTGCTTAAAACCCTAATTGGACAAGAATAAGTCTAGGGAGGACGAAAATGACCTAAATGTTCATCCAATGACACAAATGAACTTATTGGATGCACAAGATTGGTTAAAAACCCTAATTGGACAAGAATAAGCCTAGGGAGGACGAAAATGACCTAAATGTTCGTCCAATGGCACAAACACACCTATTGGATGCACAAGATTGCATAAAAACCCTAATTGGACAAGAATAAGACTAGGGAGGACGAAAATGACCTAAATGTTCATCCAATGACACAAATGAACTTATTGGATGCACAAGATTGGTGAAAAACCCTAATTAGACAAGAATAAGCCTAGGGAGGACGAAAATGACCTAAATGTTCGTCCAATGACACAAACACACCTATTGGATGCACAAGATTGCATAAAAACCCTAATTGGACAAGAATAAGACTAGGGAGGACGAAAATGACCTAAATGTTCCTCCAATGACACAAACACACCTATTGGATGCACAAGATTGCTTAAAAACCCTAGTTGGACAAGAATAAAACTAGGGAGGACGAAAATAACCTAAATGTTCATCCAATGACACAAACACACATATTGGATGCACAAGATTGCTTAAAACCCTAATTGGACAAGAATAAGACTAGGGAGGACGGAAATGACCTAAATGTTCAACCAATGACACAAATGAACTTATTGGATGCACAAGGTTGGTTAAAAACCCTAATTGGACAAGAATAAGCCTAGGGAGGACGAAAATGACCTAAATGTTCGTCCAATGACACAAACACACCTATTGGATGCACAAGATTGCATAAAAACCCTAATTGGACAAGAATAAGACTAGGGAGGACGAAAATGACCTAAATGTTCCTCCAATGACACAAACACACCTATTGGATGCACAAGATTGCATAAAAACCCTAATTGGACAAGAATAAGCCTAGGGAGGACGAAAATGACCTAAATGTTTGTCCAATGATACAAACACACCTATTGGATGCACAAGATTGCATAAAATCCCTAATTGGACAAGAATAAGACTAGGGAGGACGAAAATGACCTAAATGTTCCTCCAATGACACAAACACACCTATTGCATGCACAAGATTGCATAAAAACCCTAATTGGACAAGAATAATACTAGGGAGGACGAAAATGACCTAAATGTTCAACCAATGACACAAATGAACTTATTGGATGCACAAGATTGGTTAAAAACCCTAATTGGACAAGAATAAGCCTAGGGAGGACGAAAATGACCTAAATGTTCATCCAATGACACAAACACACATATTGGATGCATAAGATTGCATAAAAACCCCAATTGGACAAGAATAAGACTAGGGAGGACGAAAATGACCTAAATGTTCATCCAATGACACAAATGAACTTATTGGATGCACAAGATTGGTTAAAAACCCTAATTGGACAAGAATAAGCCTAGGGAGGACGAAAATGACCTAAATGTTCATCCAATGACACAAATAAACTTATTGGATGCACAAGATGGGTTGAAAACCCTAATTGGACAAGAATAAGCCTAGGGAGGACGAAAATGACCTCAATGTTCATCCAATGACACAAATGAACTTATTGGATGCACAAGATTGGATAAAAACCCTAATTGGACAAGAATAAGCCTAGGGAGGACGAAAATGACCTAAATGTTCGTCCAATGACACAAACATACCTATTGGATGCACAAGATTGCATAAAATCCCTAATTGGACAAGAATAAGACTAGGGAGGACGAAAATGACCTAAATGTTCATCCAATGACACAAATGAACTTATTGTATGCACATGATTGGTTAAAAACCCAAATTGGACAAGATTAAGCATAGGGAGAACGAAAATGACCTAAATGTTCATCCAATGACACAAACACACATATTGGATGCACAAGATTGCTTAAAACCCCAATTGGACAAGAATAAGACTAGGGAGGACGAAAATGACCTAAATGTTCATCCAATGACACAAATGAACTTATTGGATGCACAAGATTGGTTAAAAACCCTAATTGGACAAGAATAAGCCTAGGGAGGACGAAAATGACCTAAATGTTCGTCCAATTACACAAACACACCTATTGGATGCACAAGATTGCATAAAAACGCTAATTGGACAAGAATAAGCCTAAAGAGGACGAAAATGACCTAAATGTTCATCCAATGACACGAATGAACTTATTGGATGCACAAGATTGGTTAAAAACCCTAATTGGACAAGAATAAGCCTAGGGAGGACGAAAATGACCTAAATGTTCATCCCATGACACAAATGAACTTATTGGATGCACAAGATTGGTTGAAAACCCTAATTGGACAAGAATAAGACTAGGGAGGACGAAAATGACCTAAATGTTCCTCCAATGACACAAATGAACTTATTGGATGCACAAGGTTGGTTATAAACCCTAATTGGACAAGAATAAGCCTAGGGAGGACGAAAATGACCTAAATGTTCGTCCAATAACACAAACACACCTATTGGATGCACAAGATTGCATAAAAACCCTAATTGGACAAGAATAAGACTTGGGAGGACAAAAATGACCTAAATGTTCCTCCAATGACACAAATGAACTTATTGGATGCACAAGGTTGGTTAAAAACCCTAATTGGACAAAAATAAGCCTAGGGAGGACGAAAATGACCTAAATGTTCGTCCAATGACACAAACACATCTATTGGATGCACAATGTTGGTTAAAAACCCTAATTGGACAAGAATAAGACTAGGGAGGACGAAAATGACCTAAATGTTCAACCAATGACACAAATGAACATATTGTATGCACAAGATTGGTTAAAAACCCTAATTGGACAAGAATAAGCATAGGGAGAACGAAAATGACCTAAATGTTCATCCAATGACACAAACACACATATTGGATGCATAAGATTGCATAAAAACCCCAATTGGACAAGAATAAGACTAGGGAGGACGAAAATGACCTAAATGTTCATCCAATGACACAAATGAACTTATTGGATGCACAAGATTGGTTAAAAACCCTAATTGGACAAGAATAAGCCTAGGGAGGACGAAAATGACCTAAATGTTCATCCAATGACACAAATGAACTTATTGGATGCACAACATTGGTTGAAAACCCTAATTTGACAAGAATAAGCCTAGGGAGGACGAAAATGACCTAAATGTTCATCCAATGACACAAATGAACTTATTGTATGCACAAGATTGGTTAAAAACCCTAATTGGACAAGAATAAGCATAGGGAGGACGAAAATGACCTAAATGTTCATCCAATGACACAAACGCACATATTGGATGCACAAGATTGCTTAAAACCCTAATTGGACAAGAATAAGACTAGGGAGGACGAAAATGACCTAAATGTTCATCCAATGACACAAATGAACTTATTGGATGCACAAGATTGGTTAAAAACCCTAATTGGACAAGAATAAGCCTAGGGAGGACGTAAGTGACCTAAATGTTCATCCAATTACACAAATGAACTTATTGGATGCACAAGATTGGTTAAAAACCCTAATTGGACAAGAATAAGCCTAGGGAGGACGAAAATGACCTAAATGTTCGTCCAATGACACAAACACACCTATTGGATGCACAAGATTGCATAAAAACCCTAATTGGACAAGAATAAGACTACGGTGGACGAAAATGACCTAAATGTCCCTCCAATGACACAAACACACCTATTGGATGCACAAGATTGCATAAAAACCCTAATTCGACAAGAATAAGACTAGGGAGGACGAAAATGACCTAAATGTTCCACCAATGACACAAACACACCTATTGGATGCACAAGATTGCATAAAAACCCTAATTGGACAAGAATAAGACTAGGGAGGACGTAAATGACCTAAATGTTCCACCAATGACACAAATGAACTTATTGGATACACAAGGTTGGTTAAAAAGCCTAATTGGACAAGAATAAGCCTAGGGAGGACGAAAATGACCTAAATGTTCAACCAATGACACAAATGAACTTTATTGGATGCACAAGGTTGGTTAAAAACCTTAATTGGACAAGAATAAGCCTAGGGAGGACGAAAATGACCTAAATGTTCGTCCAATGACCCAAACACACCTATTGGATGCACAAGATTGCATAAAAACCCTAATTGGACAAGAATAAGCCTAGGGAGGACGAAAATGACCTAAATGTTCGTCCAATGACACAAACACACCTATTGGATGCACAAGATTGCATAAAACCCTAATTGGACAAGAATAAGCCTAGGGGGGACGAAAATGACCTAAATGTTCATCCAATGACACAAATGAACTTATTGGATGCACAAGATTGGTTAAAAACCATAATTGGACAAGAATAAGCCTAGGGAGGACAAAAATGACCTAACTGTTCATCCAATGACACAAATGAACTTATTGGATGCACAAGATTGCATAAAAACCCTAATTGGACAAGAATAAGCCTAAGGAGGACGAAAATGACCTAAATGTTCATCCAATGACACAAATGAACTTATTGGATGCACAAGATTGGTTAAAAACCATAATTGGACAAGAATAAGCCTACGGAGGACGAAAATGACCTAAATGTTCATCCAATGTCACAAATGAACTTATTGGATGCACAAGATTGGTTGAAAATCCTAATTTGACAAGAATAAGCCTAGGGAGGACGAAAATGACCTAAATGTTCATCCAATGACACAAATGAACTTATTTGACGCATAAGATTTGTTAAAAACCCTAATTGGGCAATAATAAGCCTAGGGAGGACGTAGATGACCTAAATGTTCGTCCAATGACACAAACACACATATTGGATGCACAAGATTGTTTAAAACCCTAATTGGACAAGAATAAGACTAGGGAGGACGAAAATGACCTAAATTTTCCTCCAATGACACAAATGAACTTATTGTATGCACAAGATTGCATAAAAACCCTAATTGGACAAGAATAAGCCTAAGGAGGACGAAAATGACCTAAATGTTCATTCAATGACACAAATGAACTTATTGGATGCACAAGATTGGTTAAAAACCATAATTGGACAAGAATAAGCCTACGGAGGACGAAAAATGACCTAAATGTTCATCCAATGTCACAAATGAACTTATTGGACGCACAAGATTGGTTGAAAATCCTAATTTGACAAGAATAAGCCTAGGGAGGACGAAAATGACCTAAATGTTCATCCAATGACACAAATGAACTTATTTGACGCATAAGATTGGTTAAAAACCCTAATTGGGCAATAATAAGCCTAGGGAGGACGTAAATGACCTATATGTTCATCCAATGACACAAACACACATATTGGATGCACAAGATTGCTTAAAACCCTAATTGGACAAGAATAAGACTAGGGAGGACGAAAATGACCTAAATGTTCATCCAATGACACAAATGAACTTATTGGATGCACAAGATTGGTTAAAAACCCTAATTGGACAAGAATAAGCCAAGGGAGGACGAAAATGACCTAAATGTTCGTCCAATGACACAAACACACCTATTGGATGCACAAGATTGCATAAAAACCCTAATTGGACAAGAATAAGACTAGGGAGGACGAAAATGACCTAAATGTTCCTCCAATGACACAAACACACCTATTGGATGCACTAGATTGCATAAAAATCCTAATTGGACAAGAATAAGACTAGGGAGGACGTAAATGACCTAAATGTTCGACCAATGTCACAAATGAACTTATTGGATGCACAAGGTTAGTTAAAAACCCTATTTGGACAAGAATAAGCCTAGGGAGGACAAAAATGACCTAAATGTTCAACCAATGACACAAATGAACTTATTGGATGCACAAGGTTGGTTAAAAACCCTAATTGGACAAGAATAAGCCTAGGGAGGACGAAAATGACCTAAATGTTCGTCCAATGACACAAACACACCTATTGGATGCACAAGATTGCATAAAAACCCTAATTGGACAAGAATAAGCCTAGGGAGGACGAAAATGACCTAAATGTTCGTCCAATGACACAAACACACCTATTGGATGCACAAGATTGCATAAAAACCCTAATTGGACAAGAATAAGACTAGGAAGGACGAAAATGACCTAAATGTTCATCGAATGACACAAATGACCTTATTGGATGCACAAGATTGGTTAAAAACCCTAATTGGACAAGAATAAGCCTAGGGAGGACGAAAATGACCTAAATGTTCGTCCAATGACACAAACACACCTATTGGATGCACAAGATTGCATAAAAACCCTAATTGGACAAGAATAAGCCTAGGGAGGACGAAAATGACCTAAATGTTCGTCCAATGACACAAACACCCCTATTGGATGCACAAGATTGCATAAAAACCCTAATTGGACAAGAATAAGCCTAGGGAGGACGAAAATGACCTAAATGTTCATCCAATGACACAAATGAACTTATTGGAAGCACAAGATTGGTTAAAAACCCTATTTGGACAAAAATAAACCTAGGGAGGACGAAAATGACCTAAATAATCATCCAATGACACAAATGAACTTATTGGATGCACAAGATTGGTTAAAAACCCTAATTGGACAAGAATAAGCCAAGGGAGAACGAAAATGACCTAAATATTCGTCCAATGACACAAACACACCTATTGGATGCACAAGATTGCATAAAAACCCTAATTGGACAAGAATAAGACTAGGGAGGACGAAAATGACCTAAATGTTCCTCCAATGACACAAACACACCTATTGGATGCACAAGATTGCATAAAAACCCTAATTGGACAAGAATAAGACTAGGGAGGACGAAAATGACCTAAATGTTCATCCAATGACACAAATGAACTTATTGGATGCACAATATTGGTTAAAAACCCTAATTGGACAAGAATAAGCCTAGGGAGGACGAAAATGACCTAAATGTTCATCCAATGACACAAATGAACTTATTGGATGCACAAGATTGGTTAAAAACCTTAATTGGACAAGAACAAGCCTAGGGAGGACGAAAATGACCTAAAATTTCGTCCAATGACACAAACACACCTATTGGATGCACAAGATTGCATAAAAACCCTAATTGGACAAGAATAAGACTAGGGAGGACGAAAATGACCTAAATGTTCCTCCAATGACACAAACACACCTATTGGATGCACAAGATTTCATAAAAACCCTAATTGGACAAGAATACGACTAGGGAGGACGAAAATGACCTAAATGTTCATCCAATGACACAAATGAACTTATTGTATGCACAAGATTGGATAAAAACCCTAATTGGACAAGAATAAGCATAGGGAGGACGAAAATGACCTAAATGTTCATCCAATGACACAAACACACATATTGGATGCACAAGATTGCTTAAAACCCTAATTGGACAAGAATAAGACTAGGGAGGACGAAAATGACCTAAATGTTCATCCAATGACACAAATGAACTTATTGGATACACAAGATTGGTTAAAAACCCTAATTGGACAAGAATAAGCCTAGGGAGGACGAAAATGACCTAAATGTTCGTCCAATGGCACAAACACCCCTATTGGATGCACAAGATTGCATAAAAACCCTAATTGGACAAGAATAAGACTAGGGAGGACGAAAATGACCTAAATGTTCCTCCAATGACACAAACACACCTATTGGATGCACAAGATTTCATAAAAACCCTAATTCGCCAAGAATAAGACTAGGGAGGACGAAAATGACCTAAATGTTCCTCCAATGACACAAATGAACTTATTGTATGCACAAGATTGGTTAAAAACCCTAATTGGACAAGAATAAGCATAGGGAGGACGAAAATGTCCTAAATGTGCATCCAATGACACAAACACACATATTGGATGCACAAGATTGCTTAAAACCCTAATTGGACAAGAATAAGACTAGGGAGGACGAAAATGACCTAAATGTTCCTCCAATGACACAAACACACCTATTGGATGCACAAGATTGCATAAAAACCCTAATTCGACCAGAATAAGACTAGGGAGGACGAAAATGACCTAAATGTTCCTCCAATGACACAAATGAACTTATTGTATGCACAAGATTGCATAAAAACCCTAATTGGACAAGAATAAGCCTAAGGAGGACGAAAATGACCTAAATGTTCATCCAATGACACAAATGAACTTATTGGATGCACAAGATTGGTTAAAAACCATAATTGGACAAGAATAAGCCTACGGAGGACGAAAATGACCTAAATGTTCATCCAATGTCACAAATGAACTTATTGGATGCACAAGATTGGTTGAAAATCCTAATTTGACAAGAATAAGCCTAGGGAGGACGAAAATGACCTAAATGTTCATCCAATGACACAAATGAACTTATTTGACGCATAAGATTTGTTAAAAACCCTAATTGGGCAATAATAAGCCTAGGGAGGACGTAGATGACCTAAATGTTCGTCCAATGACACAAACACACATATTGGATGCACAAGATTGCTTAAAACCGTAATTGGACAAGAATAAGACTAGGGAGGACGAAAATGACCTAAATGTTCCTCCAATGACACAAATGAACTTATTGTATGCACAAGATTGCATAAAAACCCTAATTGGACAAGAATAAGCCTAAGGAGGACGAAAATGACCTAAATGTTCATTCAATGACACAAATGAACTTATTGGATGCACAAGATTGGTTAAAAACCATAATTGGACAAGAATAAGCCTACGGAGGACGAAAATGACCTAAATGTTCATCCAATGTCACAAATGAACTTATTGGACGCACAAGATTGGTTGAAAATCCTAATTTGACAAGAATAAGCCTAGGGAGGACGAAAATGACCTAAATGTTCATCCAATGACACAAATGAACTTATTTGACGCATAAGATTGGTTAAAAACCCTAATTGGGCAATAATAAGCCTAGGGAGGACGTAAATGACCTAAATGTTCGTCCAATGACACAAACACACATATTGGATGCACAAGATTGCTTAAAACCCTAATTGGACAAGAATAAGACTAGGGAGGACGAAAATGACCTAAATGTTCATCCAATGACACAAATGAACTTATTGGATACACAAGATTGGTTAAAAACCCTAATCGGACAAGAATAAGCCTAGGGAGGACGAAAATGACTAAAATGTTCATCCAATGACACAAATGAACTTATTGGATGCACAAGATTGGTTAAAAACCCTAATTGGACAAGAATAAGGTTAGGGAGGACGAAAATGACCTAAATGTTCGTCCAATGACACAAACACACCTATTGGATGCACAAGATTGCATAAAATCCCTAATTGGACAAGAATAAGACTAGGGAGGACGAAAATGACCTAAATGTTCCTCCAATGACACAAACACACCTATTGGATGCACAAGATTGCATAAAAACCCTAATTGGACAAGAATAAGACTAGGGAGGACGAAAATGACCTAAATGTTCATCCAATGTCACAAATGAACTTATTGTATGCACAAGATTGGTTAAAAAACCCTAATTGGACAAGAATAAGCATAGGGAGGACGAAAATTACCTAAATGTTCATCCAATTACACAAACACACATATTGGACGCACAAGATTGCTTAAAACCCTAATTGGACAAGAATAAGCCTAGGGAGGACGAAAATGACCTAAATGTTCCTCCAATGACACAAACACACCTATTGGATGCACAAGATTGCATAAAAACCCTAATTGGACAAGAATAAGACTAGGGAGGACGAAAATGACCTAAATGTTCATCCAATGACAAAAATGAACTTATTGGATGCACAAGATTGGTTAAAAACCCTAATTGGACAAGAATAAGCCTAGAGAGGACGAAAATGACCTAAATGTTCGTCCTATGACACAAACACACCTATTGGATACACAAGATTGCATAAAAACCCTAATTGGACAAGAATAAGACTAGGGAGGACGAAAATGACCTAAATATTCATCCAATGACACAAATGAACTTATTGGATGCACAAGATTGGTTAAAAACCCTAATTGGACAAGAATAAGCGTAGGGAGGACGAAAATGACCTAAATGTTCATCCAATGACACAAACACACCTATTGGATGCACAAGATTGGTTAAAAACCCTAATTGGACAAGATTAAGCCTAGGGAGGACGAAAATGACGTAAATGTTCATCCAATGACACAAATGAACTTATTGGATGCACAAGATTGCTTAAAAACCCTAATTGGACAAGAATAAGCCTAGGGAGGACGAAAATGACCTAAATGTTCATCCAATGACACAAATACACCTATTGGATGCATAAGATTGGGTAAAAACCCTAATTGGACAAGAATATGCCTAGGGAGGACGAAAATGACCTAAATGTTCATCCAATGACACAAATGAACTTATTGGATGCACAAGATTGCTTAAAAACCCTAATTGGACAAGAATAAGCCTAGGGAGGACGAAAATGACCTAAATGTTCATCCAATGACACAAATGAACTTATTGGATGCACAAGATGGCTTAAAAACCCTAATTGGACAAGAATAAGCCTAGGGAGGACGAAAATGACCTAAATGTTCATCCAATGACACAAATGAACTTATTGGATGCACAAGATTGGTTAAAAACCCTAATTGGACAAGAATAAACCTAGGGTGGACGAAAATGACCTAAATGTTCATCCAATGACACAAACACACCTATTGGATGCACAAGATTGGTTAAAAACCCTTATTGGACAAGAATAAGCCTAGGGAGGACGAAAATGACCTAAATGTTCATCCAATGACACAAATGAACTTATTGGATGGACAAGATTGGTTAAAAACCCTAATTGGACAAGAATAAGCCTAGGGAGGACGAAAATGACCTAAATGTTCGTCCAATGACACAAACACACCTATTGGATGCACAAGATTGCATAAAAACCCTAATTGGACAAGAATAAGACTAGGGAGGAAGAAAATGACCTAAATGTTCCTCCAATGACACAAACACACCTATTGGATGCACTAGATTGCATAAAAACCCTAATTCGACAAGAATAAGACTAGGGAGGACGAAAATGACCTAAATGTTCCTCCAATGACACAAACACACCTATTGGATGCACAAGATTGCATAAAAACCCTAATTGGACAAGAATAAGACTAGGGAGGACGAAAATGACCTAAATGTTCATCCAATGACAAAAATGAACTTATTGGATGCACAAGATTGGTTAAAAACCATAATTGGACAAGAATAAGCCTAGGGAGGACGAAAATGACCTAAATGTTCGTCCAATGACACAAACACACCTATTGGATGCACAAGATTGCATAAAAACCCTAATTGGACAAGAATAAGACTAGGGAGGACGAAAATGACCTAAATGTTCCTCCAATGACACAAACACACCTATTGGATGCACAAGATTGCATAAAAACCCTAATTCGACCAGAATAAGACTAGGGAGGACGAAAATGACCTAAATGTTCATCCAATGACACAAATGAACTTATTGGATGCACAAGATTGCATAAAAACCCTAATTGGACAAGAATAAGCCTAAGGAGGACGAAAATGACCTAAATGTTCATCCAATGACACAAATGAACTTATTGGATGCACAAGATTGGTTAAAAACCATAATTGGACAAGAATAAGCCTACGGAGGACGAAAATGACCTAAATGTTCATCCAATGTCACAAATGAACTTATTGGATGCACAAGATTGGTTGAAAATCCTAATTTGACAAGAATAAGCCTAGGGAGGACGAAATTGACCTAAATGTTCATCCAATGACACAAATGAACTTATTTGACGCATAAGATTTGTTAAAAACCCTAATTGGGCAATAATAAGCCTAGGGAGGACGTAAATGACCTAAATGTTCGTCCAATGACACAAACACACATATTGGATGCACAAGATTGCTTAAAACCCTAATTGGACAAGAATAAGATTAGGGAGGACGAAAATGACCTAAATGTTCATCCAATGACACAAATGAACTTATTGGATGCACAAGATTGGTTAAAAACCCTAATTGGACACGAATAAGCCTAGGGAGGACGAAAATGACCTAAATGTTCGTCCAATGACACAAACACACCTATTGGATGCACAAGATTGCATAAAAACCCTAATTGGACAAGAATAAGACTAGGGAGGACGAAAATGACCTAAATGTTCCTCCAATGACACAAACACACCTATTGGATGCACAAGATTGCATAAAAACCCTAATTGGACAAGAATAAGACTAGGGAGGACGAAAATGACCTAAATGTTCATCCAATGACACAAATGAACTTATTGGATGCACAAGATTGGTCAAAAACCCTAATTAGACAAGAATAAGCTTAGGGAGGACGAAAATGACCTAAATGTTCCTCCAATGACACAAACACACCTATTGGATGCACAAGATTGCATAAAAACCCTAATTGGACAAGAATAAGACTAGGGAGGACGAAAATGACCTAAATGTTCATCCAATGACACAATTGAACTTATTGCATGCACAAGATTGGTTAAAAACCTTAATTGGACAAGAATAAGCCTAGGGAGGACGAAAATGACCTAAATGTTCGTCCAATGACACAAACACACCTATTGGATGCACAAGATTGCATAAAAACCCTAATTGGACAAGAATAAGACTAGGGAGGACGAAAATGACCTAAATGTTCATCCAATGACACAAATGAACTTATTGGATGCACAAGATTGGTTAAAAACCCTAATTGGACAAGAATAAGCATAGGGAGGACGAAAATGACCTAAACGTTCATCCAATGACACAAACCCACATATTGGATGCACAAGATTGCTTAAAACCCTAATTGGACAAGAATAAGACTAGGGAGGACGAAAATGACTTAAATGTTCATCCAATGACACAAATGAACTTATTGAATGCACAAGATTGGTCAAAAACCCTAATCGGACAAGAATAAGCCTAGGGAGGATGAAAATGACCTAAATGTTCTTCCAATGACACAAACACACCTATTGGATGCACAAGATTGCATAAAAACCCTAATTGAACAAGAATAAGACTAGGGAGGACGAAAATGACCTAAATGTTCCTCCAATGACACAAACACACCTATTGGATGCACAAGATTGCATAAAAACCCTAATTGGACAAGAATAAGACTAGGGAGGACGAAAATGACCTAAATGTTCATCCAATGACACAAATGAACTTATTGGATGCACAAGATTGGTTAAAAACCCTAATTGGACAAGAATAAGCCTAGGGAGGACGAAAATGAGCTAAATGTTTGTCCAATGACACAAACACACCTATTGGATGCACAAGATTGCATAAAAACCCTAATTGGACAAGAATAAGCCTAGGGAGGACGAAAATGACCTAAATGTTCATCCAATGACACAAATGAACTTATTGGATTCACAAGATTGGTTGAAAACCCTAATTGGACAAGAATAAGTCTAGGGAGGACGAAAATGACCTAAATGTTCATCCAATGACACAAATGAACTTATTGGATGCACAAGATTGGTTAAAAACCCTAATTGGACAAGAATAAGCCTAGGGAGGACGAAAATGACCTAAATGTTCGTCCAATGGCACAAACACACCTATTGGATGCACAAGATTGCATAAAAACCCTAATTGGACAAGAATAAGACTAGGGAGGACGAAAATGACATAAATGTTCCTCCAATGACACAAACACACCTATTGGATGCACAAGATTGCATAAAAACCCTAATTCGACAAGAATAAGACTAGGGAGGACGAAAATGACCTAAATGTTCCTCCAATGACACAAATGAATTTATTGTATGCACAAGATTGGTTAAAAACCCTAATTGGACAAGAATAAGCATAGGGAGGACGAAAATGTCCTAAATGTGCATCCAATGACACAAACACACATATTGGATGCACAAGATTGCTTAAAACCCTAATTGGACAAGAATAAGACTAGGGAGGACGAAAATGACCTAAATGTTCCTCCAATGACACAAACACACCTAATGGATGCACAAGATTGCATAAAAACCCTAATTGGACAAGAATAAGATTAGGGAGGACGAAAATGACCTAAATGTTCATCCAATGACACAAATGAACTCATTGGATGCACAAGATTGGTTAAAAACTCTAATTGGACAAGAATAAGCATATGGAGGACAAAAATGACCTAAATGTTCATCCAATGACACAAACACACATATTGGATGCACAAGATTGCATAAAAACCCTAATTGGACAAAAATAAGACTAGGGAGGACGATAAATGACCTAAATGTTCATCCAATGACACAAATGAACTTATTGGATGCACAACATTGGTTAAAAACCCTAATTGGAAAAGAATAAGCCTAGGGAGGACGAAAATGACCTAAATGTTCATCCAATGACACAAATGAACTCATTGGATGCACAAGATTGGTTAAAAACTCTAATTGGACAAGAATAAGCATATGGAGGACGAAAATGACCTATATGTTCATCCAATGACACAAACACACATATTTGATGCACAAGATTGCATAAAAACCCTAATCTGACAAGAATAAGACTAGGGAGGACGAAAATGACCTAAATGTTCATCCAATGACACAAATGAACTTATTGGATGCACAAGATTGGTTAAAAACCCTAATTGGACAAGAATAAGCCTAGGGAGGACGAAAATGACCTAAATGTTCGTCCAATGACACAAACACACCTATTGGATGCACAAGATTGCATAAAAATCCTAATTGGACAAGAATAAGACTAGGGAGGACGTAAATGACCTAAATGTTCCACCAATGACACAAATGAACTTATTGGATGCACAAGGTTGGTTAAAAACCCTAATTGGACAAGAATAAGACTAGGGAGGACGAAAATGACCCAAATGTTCATCCAATGACACCAACACACCTATTGGATGCACAAGATTGCATAAAAACCCTAATTGGACAAGAATAAGACTAGGGAGGACGAAAATGACCTAAATGTTCATCCAATGACACAAATGAACTCATTGGATGCACAAGATTGGTTAAAAACTCTAATTGGACAAGAATAAGCATATGGAGGACGAAAATGACCTAAATGTTCATCCAATGACACAAACACACATATTGGATGCACAAGATTGCATAAAAACCCTAATTGGACAAAAATAAGTCTAGGGAGGACGAAAATGACCTAAATGTTTATTGGATGCACAACATTGGTTAAAAACCCTAATTGGACAAGAATAAGCCTAGGGAGGACGAAAATGACATTAATGTTCATCCAATGACACAAATGAACTCATTGGATGCACAAGATTGGTTAAAAACTCTAATTGGACAAGAATAAGCATATGGAGGACGAAAATGACCTAAATGTTCATCCAATGACACAAACACACATATTGGATGCACAAGATTACATAAAAACCCTAATCTGACAAGAATAAGACTAGGGAGGACGAAAATGACCTAAATGTTCATCCAATGACACAAATGAACTTATTGGATGCCCAAGATTGGTTAAAACCCTAATTGGACAAGAATAAGCCTAGGGAGGACGAAAATGACCTAAATGTTCGTCCAATGACACAAACACACCAATTGGATGCACAAGATTGCATAAAAACCCTAATTGGACAAGAATAAGACTAGGGAGGACGTAAATGACCTAAATGTTTCACCAATGACACAAATGAACTTATTGGATGCACAAGGTTGGTTAAAAACCCTAATTGGACAAGAATAAGCCTAGGGAGGACGAAAATGACCTAAATGTTCAACCAATGACACAAATGAACTTATTGGATGCACAAGGTTGGTTAAAAACCCTAATTGGACCAGAATATGCCTAGGGAGGACGAAAATGACCTAAATGTTCGTCCAATGACACAAACACACCTATTGGATGCACAAGATTGCATAAAAACCCTAATTGGACAAGAATAAGCCTAGGGAGGACGAAAATGACCTAAATGTTCGTCCAACGACACAAACACACCTATTGGACGCACAAGATTGCATACAAAACCCTAATTGGACAAGAATAAGCCTAGGGAGGAGGAAAATGACCTAAATATTCATCCAATGACACAAATGAACTTATTGGATGCACAAGATTGGTTAAAAACCCTAATTGGACAAGAATAAGCCTAGGGAGGACGAAAATGACCTAAATGTTCATCCAATGACACAAATGAACTTATTGGATGCACAAGATTGGTTAAAAACCATAATTGGACAAGAATAAGCCTAGGGAGGACGAAAATGACCTAAATGTTCATCCAATGACACAAATGAACTTATTGGATGCACAAGATTGGTTGAAAACCCTAATTGGACAAGAATAAGCCAAGGGAGGACGAAAATGACCTAAATGTTCATCCAATGACACAAATGAACTTATTGGATGCACAAGATTGGTTAAAAACCCTAATTGGACAAGAATAAGCCTAGGGAGGACGAAAATGACCTAAATGTTCGTCCAATGACACAAACACACCTATTGGATGCACAAGATTGCATAAAATCCCTAATTGGAAAAGAATAAGACTAGGGAGGACGAAAATGACCTAAATGTTCCTCCAATGACACAAACACACCTATTGGATGCACAAGATTGGTTAAAAACCCTAATTGGACAAGAATAAGCATAGGGAGGACGAAAATGACCTAAATGTTCCTCCAATGTCACAAACACACCTATTGGATGCACAAGATTGCATAAAAACCCTAATTGGACAAGAATAAGACTAGGGAGGACGAAAATGACCTAAATGTTCATCCAATGACACAAATGAACTTATTGGATGCACAAGATTGGTGAAAAACCCTAATTAGACAAGAATAAGCCTAGGGAGGACGAAAATGACCTAAATGTTCGTCCAATGACACAAACACACCTATTGGATGCACAAGATTGCATAAAAACCCTAATTGGACAAGAATAAGACTAGGGAGGACGAAAATGACCTAAATGTTCCTCCAATGACAAAAATGAACTTATTGGATGCACAAGATTGCATAAAAACCCTAATTGGACAAGAATAAGCCTAGGGAGGACGAAAATGACCTAAATGTTCATCCAATGACACAAATGAACTTATTGGATGCACAAGATTGGTTGAAAACCCTAATTTGACAAGAATAAGCCTAGGGAGGACGAAAATGTCCTAAATGTTCATCCAATGACACAAATGAACTTATTTGATGCACAAGATTGGTTAAAAACCCTAATTGGACAAGAATAAGCCTAGGGAGGACGAAAATGACCTAAATGTTCATCCAATGACACAAATGAACTTATTGGATGCACAAGATTGGTTAAAAACCATAATTGGACAAGATAAGCCTAGGGAGGACAAAAATGACCTAACTGTTCATCCAATGACACAAATGAACTTATTGGATGCACAAGATTGCATAAAAACCCTAATTGGACAAGAATAAGCCTAAGGAGGACGAAAATGACCTAAATGTTCATCCAATGACACAAATGAACTTATTGGATGCACAAGATTGGTTAAAAACCATAATTGGACAAGAATAAGCCTACGGAGGACGAAAATGACCTAAATGTTCATCCAATGTCACAAATGAACTTATTGGATGCACAAGATTGGTTGAAAATCCTAATTTGACAAGAATAAGCCTAGGGAGGACGAAATTGACCTAAATGTTCATCCAATGACACAAATGAACTTATTTGATGCATAAGATTTGTTAAAAACCCTAATTGGGCAATAATAAGCCTAGGGAGGACGTAAATGACCTAAATGTTCGTCCAATGACACAAACACACATATTGGATGCACAAGATTGCTTAAAACCCTAATTGGACAAGAATAAGATTAGGGAGGACGAAAATGACCTAAATGTTCATCCAATGACACAAATGAACTTATTGGATGCACAAGATTGGTTAAAAACCCTAATTGGACAAGAATAAGCCTAGGGAGGACGAAAATGACATAAATGTTCCTCCAATGACACAAATGAACTTATTGGATGCACAAGATAGGCTAAAAACCCTAATTGGACAAGAATAAGCCTAGGGAGGACGAAAATGACCTAAATGTTCAACCAATGACACAAATGAACTTATTGGATGCACAAGGTTGGTTAAAAACCCTAATTGGACAAGAATAAGCCTAGGGAGGACGAAAATGACCTAAATGTTCGTCCAATGACACAAACACACCTATTGGATGCACAGGATTGCCTAAAAACCCTAATTGGACAAGAATAAGCCTAGGGATGACGAAAATGACCTAAATGTTCATCCAATGACACAAATGTACTTATTGGATGCACAAGAATGGTTACAAACCCTAATTGGACAAGAATAAGCCTAGGGAGGACGAAAATGACCTAAATGTTCGTCCAATGACACAAACACACCTATTGGATGTACAAGATTGCATAAAAACCCTAATTGGACAAGAATAAGACTAGGGATGACGAAAATGACCTAAATGTTCCTCCAATGACACAAATGTACTTATTGGATGCACAAGATTGCATAAAAACCCTAATTGGACAAGAATAAGACTAGGGAGGACGAAAATGACATAAATGTTCATCCAATGACACAAATGAACTTATTGGATGCACAAG
>JBBPBR010000185.1:31739-96588 GCA_037974775.1 Cicer pinnatifidum | reverse complement strand
AAAACCCTAATTGGACAAGAATAAGCCTAGGGAGGACGAAAATGACCTAAATGTTCATCCAATGACACAAATGAACTTATTGGATGCACAAGATTGGTTCAAAACCCTAATTGGACAAGAATAAGCCTAGGGAGGACGAAAATGACCTAAATGTTCAACCAATGACACAAATGAACTTATTGGATGCACAAGGTTGGTTAAAAACCCTAATTGGACAAGAATAAGCCTAGGGAGGACGAAAATGACCTAAATGTTCGTCCAATGACACAAACACACCTATTGGATGCACAGGATTGCCTAAAAACCCTAATTGGACAAGAATAAGCCTAGGGATGACGAAAATGACCTAAATGTTCATCCAATGTCACAAACACACCTATTGGATGTACAAGATTGCATAAAAACCCTAATTGGACAAGAATAAGACTAGGGATGACGAAAATGACCTAAATGTTCCTCCAATGACACAAATGTACTTATTGGATGCACAAGATTGCATAAAAACCCTAATTGGACAAGAATAAGACTAGGGAGGACGAAAATGACATAAATGTTCATCCAATGACACAAATGAACTTATTGGATGCACAAGATTGGTTAAAAACCCTACTTGGACAAGAATAAGCCTAGGGAGGACGAAAATGACCTAAATGTTCGTCCAATGACACAAACACACCTATTGGATGCACAAGATTGCATAAAAACCCTAATTGGACAAGAATAAGACTAGGGAGGACGAAAATGACCTAAATAATCATCCAATGACACAAATGAACTTATTGGATTCACAAGATTGGTTAAAAACCCTAATTGGACAAGAATAAGCATAGGGAGGACGAAAATGACCTAAATGTTCATCCAATGACACAAACCCACATATTGGACGCACAAGATTGCTTAAAACCCTAATTGGACAAGAATAAGACTAGGGAGGACGAAAATGACCTAAATGTTCATCCAATGACACAAATGAACTTATTGGATGCACAAGATTGGTTAAAAACCCTAATCGGACAAGAATAAGCCTAGGGAGGACGAAAATGACCTAAATGTTCGTCCAATGACACAAACACACCTATTGGATGCACAAGATTGCATAAAAACCCTAATTGGATAAGAATAAAACTAGGGAGGACGAAAATGTCCTAAATGTTCCTCCAATGACACAAACACACCTATTGGATGCACAAGATTGCATAAAAACCCTAATTCGACAAGAATAAGACTAGGGAGGACGAAAATGACCTAAATGTTCATCCAATGACACAAATGAACTTATTGGATGCACAAGATTGGTTAAAAACCCCAATTGGACAAGAATAAATCTAGGGAGGACGAAAATGACCTAAATGTTCATCCAATGACACAAATGAACTTATTGGATGCACAAGATTGGTTGAAAACCCTAATTGGACAAGAATAAGCCTAGGGAGGACGAAAATGACCTAAATGTTCATCCAATGACACAAATGAACTTATTGTATGCACCAGATTGGTTAAAAACCCTAATTGGACAAGAATAAGCATAGGGAGGACGAAAATTACCTAAATGTTCATCCAATGACACAAACACACATATTGGATGCACAAGATTGCTTAAAACCCTAATTGGACAAGAATAAGACTAGGGAGGACAAAAATGACCTAAATGTTCATCGAATGACACAAATGAACTTATTGGATGCACAAGATTGGTTAAAAACCCTAATTGGACAAGAATAAGCATAGGGAGGACGAAAATGACCTAAATGTTCGTCCAATGACACAAACACACCAATTGGATGCACAAGATTGCATAAAAACCCTAATTCGACAAGAATAAGACTAGGGAGGACGAAAATGACCTAAATGTTCCTCCAATGACACAAACATACCTATTGGATCCACAAGATTGCATAAAAACCCTAATTGGACAAGAATAAGACTAGGGAGGACGAAAATGACCTAAATGTTCATCCAATGACACAAATGAACTTATTGTATGCACAAGATTGGTTAAAAACCCTAATTGGACAAGAATAAGCATAGGGAGGACGAAAAGGACCTAAATGTTCATCCAATGACACAAACACACATATTGGATTCACAAGATTGCTTAAAACCCTAATTGGACAAGAATAAGACTAGGGAGGACGAAAATGACCTAAATGTTCATCCAATGACACAAATGAACTTATTGGATGCACAAGATTGGTTAAAAACCCTAATTGGACAAGAATAAGCCTAGGGAGGACGAAAATGACCTAAATGTTCATCCAATGACACAAATGAACTTATTGGATGCACAACATTGGTTGAAAACCCTAATTTGACAAGAATAAGCCTAGGGAGGACGAAAATGAACTAAATGTTCATCCAATCACACAAATGAACTTATTGGATGCACAAGATTGGTTAAAAACCCTAATTGGACAAGAATAAGCCTAGGGAGGACGAAAATGACCTAAATGTTCGTCCAATGACACAAACACACATATTGGATGCACAAGATTGCTTAAAACCCTAATTGGACAAGAATAAGCATAGGGAGGACGAAAATGACCTAAATGTTCATCCAATGACACAAACACACATATTGGATGCACAAGATTGCTTAAAACCCTAATTGGACAAGAATAAGACTAGGGAGGACAAAAATGACCTAAATGTTCATCCAATGACACAAATGAACTTATTGGATGCACAAGGTTGGTTAAAAACCCTAATTGGACAAGAATAAGCCTAGGGAGGACGAAAATGACCTAAATGTTCATCCAATGACACAAATGAACATATTGGATGCACAAGATTGCATAAAAATCTTAATTGGACAAGAATAAGACTAGGGAGGACGAAAATGACCTAAATGTTCCTCCAATGACACAAACACACCTATTGGATGCACAAGATTGCATAAAAACCCTAATTGGACAAGAATAAGACTAGGGAGGACGAAAATGACCTAAATGTTCATCCAATGACACAAATGAACTCATTGGATGCACAAGATTGGTTAAAAACTCTAATTGGACAAGAATAAGCATATGGAGGACGAAAATGACCTAAATGTTCATCCAATGACACAAACACACATATTGGATGCACAAGGTTGCATAAAAACCCTAATTGGATAAAAATAAGACTAGGGAGGACGAAAATGACCTAAATGTTCATCCAATGACACAAATGAACTTATTGGATGCACAACATTGGTTAAAAACCCTAATTGGAAAAGAATAAGCCTAGGGAGGACGAAAATGACCTAAATGTTCATCCAATGACACAAATGAACTCATTGGATGCACAAGATTGGTTAAAAACTCTAATTGGACAAGAATAAGCATATGGAGGACGAAAATGACCTAAATGTTCATCCAATGACACAAACACACATATTGGATGCACAAGATTGCATAAAAACCCTAATTGGACAAAAATAAGTCTAGGGAGGACGAAAATGACCTAAATGTTTATTGGATGCACAACATTGGTTAAAAACCCTAATTGGACAAGAATAAGCCTAGGGAGGACGAAAATGACATTAATGTTCATCCAATGACACAAATGAACTCATTGGATGCACAAGATTGGTTAAAAACTCTAATTGGACAAGAATAAGCATATGGAGGACGAAAATGACCTAAATGTTCATCCAATGACACAAACACACATATTGGATGCACAAGATTACATAAAAACCCTAATCTGACAAGAATAAGACTAGGGAGGACGAAAATGACCTAAATGTTCATCCAATGACACAAATGAACTTATTGGATGCCCAAGATTGGTTAAAACCCTAATTGGACAAGAATAAGCCTAGGGAGGACGAAAATGACCTAAATGTTCGTCCAATGACACAAACACACCAATTGGATGCACAAGATTGCATAAAAACCCTAATTGGACAAGAATAAGACTAGGGAGGACGTAAATGACCTAAATGTTTCACCAATGACACAAATGAACTTATTGGATGCACAAGGTTGGTTAAAAACCCTAATTGGACAAGAATAAGCCTAGGGAGGACGAAAATGACCTAAATGTTCAACCAATGACACAAATGAACTTATTGGATGCACAAGGTTGGTTAAAAACCCTAATTGGACCAGAATATGCCTAGGGAGGACGAAAATGACCTAAATGTTCGTCCAATGACACAAACACACCTATTGGATGCACAAGATTGCATAAAAACCCTAATTGGACAAGAATAAGCCTAGGGAGGACGAAAATGACCTAAATGTTCGTCCAACGACACAAACACACCTATTGGACGCACAAGATTGCATACAAAACCCTAATTGGACAAGAATAAGCCTAGGGAGGAGGAAAATGACCTAAATATTCATCCAATGACACAAATGAACTTATTGGATGCACAAGATTGGTTAAAAACCCTAATTGGACAAGAATAAGCCTAGGGAGGACGAAAATGACCTAAATGTTCATCCAATGACACAAATGAACTTATTGGATGCACAAGATTGATTAAAAACCCTAATTGGACAAGAATAAGCCTAGGGAGGACGTAAATGAACTAAATGATCCACCAATGACACAAATGAACTTATTGGATGCACAAGGTTGGTTAAAAACCCTAATTGGACAAGAATAAGCCTAGGGAGGACGAAAATGACCTAAATGTTCAACCAATGACACAAATGAACTTATTGGATGCACAAGGTTAGTTAAAAACCCTAATTGAACAAGAATAAGCCTAGGGAGGACGAAAATGACCTAAATGTTCGTCCAATGACACAAACACACCAATTGGATGCACAAGATTGCATAAAAACCCTAATTGGACAAGAATAAGCCTAGGGAGGACGAAAATGACCTAAATGTTCGTCCATTGACACAAACACACCTATTGGATGCACAAGATTGCATAAAAACCCTAATTGGACAAGAATAAGCCTAGGGAGGACGAAAATGACCTAAATGTTCATCCAATGACACAAATGAACTTATTGGAAGCATAAGATTGGTTAAAAACCAAAACTGGACAAGAATAAGCCTAGGGAGGACGTAAATAACCTAAATGTTCATCCAATGACACAAACACACATATTGGATGCACAAGATTGCTTAAAACCCTAATTGGACAAGAATAAGACTACGGATGACGAAAATAACCTAAATGTTCATCCAATGACACAAATGAACTTATTGGATGCACAAGATTGGTTAAAAACCCTAATTGGACAAGAATAAGCCTAGGGAGGACGAGAATGACCTAAATGTTCGTCCAATGATACAAACACACCTATTGGATGCACAAGATTGCATAAAAACCCTAATTGGACAAGAATAAGACTAGGGAGGACGAAAATGACCTAAATGTTCCTCCAATGACACAAACACACCTATTGGATGCCCAAGATTGCATACAAACCCTAATTGGACAAGAATAAGACTAGGGAGGACGAAAATGACCTAAATGTTCATCCAATGACACAAATGAACTTATTGGATGCACAAGATTGGTTAAAAACCCTAATTGGACAAGAATAAGCCTAGGGAGGACGAAAATGACCTAAATGTTCATCAAATGACACAAATGAACTTATTGGATGCACAAGATTGGTTGAAAACCCTAATTGGACAAGAATAAGCCTAGGGAGGACGAAATTGACCTATATGTTCGTCCAATGACACAAATGAACTTATTGGATGCACAAGATTGGTTAAAAACCCTAATTGGACAAGAATAAGCCTAGGGAGGACGAAAATGACCTAAATGTTCATCCAATGACACAAATGAACTTATTGGATGCACAAGATTGGTTGAAAACCCTAATTGGACAAGAATAAGCCTAGGGAGGACGAAAATGACCTAAATGTTCATCCAATGACACAAACAAACTTATTGGATGCACAAGATTGGTTAAAACCCTAATTGGACAAGAATAAGCCTAGGGTGGACGAAAATGACCTAAATGTTCGTCCAATGACACAAACACACCTATTGGATGCACAAGATTGCATAAAAACCCTAATTGGACAAGAATAAGACTAGGGATGACGAAAATGACCTAAATGTTCATCCAATGACACAAATGAACTTATTGGATGCACAAGATTGGTTACATACCCTAATTGGACAAGAATAAGCCTAGGGAGGACGAAAATGACCTAAATGTTCATCCAATGACACAAATGAACTTATTGGATGCACAAGATTGGTTGAAAACCCTAATTGGACAAGAATAAGCCTAGGGAGGACGAAAATGACCTAAATGTTCATCCAATGACACAAATTAACTTATTGGATGCACAGGATTGGTTAAAAACCCTAATTGGACAAGAATAAGCCTAGGGAGGACGAAAATGACCTAAATGTTCATCCAATGACACAAATGAACTTATTGGATGCACAAGATTGGTTGAAAACCCTAATTGGACAAGAATAAGCCTAGGGAGGACGAAAATGACCTAAATGTTCATCCAATGACACAAATGAACTTATTGGATGCACAAGATTGGTTAAAACCCTAATTGGAGAAGAATAAGCCTAGGGAGGACGAAAATGACCTAAATGTTCATCCAATGACACAAATGAACTTATTGGATGCACAAGAATGGTTAAAAACCCTAATTGGACAAGAATAAGCCTAGGGAGGAGGAAAATGACCTAAATGTTCGTCCAATGACACAAACACACCTATTGGATGCACAAGATTGCATAAAAACCCTAATTGGACAAGAATAAGCCTAGGGAGGACGAAAATGACCTAAATGTTCATCCAATGACACAAATGAACTTATTGGATGCACAAAATTGGTTAAAAACCATAATTGGACAAGAATAAGCCTAGGGAGGACGAAAATGACCTAAATGTTCATCCAATGACACAAATGAACTTATTTGATGCACAAGATTGGTTAAAAACCCTAATTGGACAAGAATAAGCCTAGGGAGGACGAAAATGGCCTAAATGTTCATCCAATGACACAAATGAACTTATTGGATGCACAAGATTGGTTAAAAACCCTAATTGGACAAGAATAAGCCTTGGGAGGACGAAAATGACCTAAATGTTCATCCAATGACACAAATGAACTTATTGGATGCACAATATTGGTTAAAAACCCTAATTGGACAAGAATAAGCCTAGGGAGGACGAAAATGACCTAAATGTTCATCCAATGACACAAATGAACTTATTGGATGCACAAGATTGGTTAAAAACCTTAATTGGACAAGAACAAGCCTAGGGAGGACGAAAATGACCTAAAATTTCGTCCAATGACACAAACACACCTATTGGATGCACAAGATTGCATAAAAACCCTAATTGGACAAGAATAAGACTAGGGAGGACGAAAATGACCTAAATGTTCCTCCAATGACACAAACACACCTATTGGATGCACAAGATTTCATAAAAACCCTAATTGGACAAGAATACGACTAGGGAGGACGAAAATGACCTAAATGTTCATCCAATGACACAAATGAACTTATTGTATGCACAAGATTGGATAAAAACCCTAATTGGACAAGAATAAGCATAGGGAGGACGAAAATGACCTAAATGTTCATCCAATGACACAAACACACATATTGGATGCACAAGATTGCTTAAAACCCTAATTGGACAAGAATAAGACTAGGGAGGACGAAAATGACCTAAATGTTCATCCAATGACACAAATGAACTTATTGGATGCACAAGATTGGTTAAAAACCCTAATTGGACAAGAATAAGCCTAGGGAGGACGAAAATGACCTAAATGTTCATCCAATGACACAAATGAACTTATTGGATGCACAAGATTGGTTGAAAACCTTAATTGGACAAGAATAAGCCTAGGGATCACGAAAATGACCTAAATGTTCCTCCAATGACACAAACACACCTATTGGATGCACAAGATTGCATAAAAACCCTAATTGGACAAGAATAAGACTAGGGAGGACAAAAATGACCTAAATGTTCATCCAATGACACAAATGAACTTATTGGATACACAAGATTGGTTAAAAATCCTAATTGGACAAGAATAAGCCTAGGGAGGACGAAAATGACCTAAATGTTCGTCCAATGACACCAACACACATATTGGATGAACAAGATTGCTTAAAACCCTAATTGGACAAGAATAAGACTAGGGAGGACGAAAATGACCTAAATGTTCATCCAATGACACAAATGAACTTATTGGATGCACAAGATTGGTTAAAAACCCTAATTGGACAAGAATAAGCCTAGGGAGGACGAAGATGACCTAAATGTTCCTCCAATGAGACAAACACACCTATTGGATGCACAAGATTGTATAAAAACCCTAATTCAACAAGAATAAGACTAGGAAGGACGAAAATGACCTAAATGTTCCTCCAATGACACAAACACACCTATTGGATGCACAAGATTGCATAAAAACTCTAATTGGACAAGAATAAGACTAGGGAGGACGAAAATGACCTAAATGTTCCTCCAATGACACAAACACACCTATTGGATGCACAAGATTGCATAAAAACCCTAATTGGACAAGAATAAGACTAGGGAGGACGAAAATGACCTAAATGTTCATCCAATGACACAAATGAACTTATTGTATGCACAAGATTGGCTAAAAACCCTAATTGGACAAGAATAAGCATAGGGTGGTCGAAAATGACCTAAATGTTCGTCCAATGACACAAACACACCTATTGGATGCACAGGATTGCTTGAAACCCTAATTGGACAAGAATAGGCCTAGGGAGAACGTAAATGACCTAAATGTTCATCCAATGACACAAATGAACTTATTGGATGCACAAGATTGGTTAAAAACCCTAATTGGACAAGAATAAGCATAGGGAGGACGAAAATGACCTAAATGTTCATCCAATGACACAAACACACATATTGGATGCACAAGATTGCTTAAAACCCTAATTGGACAAGAATAAGACTAGGGATGACGAAAATGACCTAATGTGCCTCCAATGACACAAATGAATTTATTGGATGCACAAGATTGGTTAAAAACCCTAATTGGACAAGAATAAGCCTAAGGAGGACGAAAATGACCTAAATGTTCGTCCAATGACACAAATGAACTTATTGGATGCACAAGATTGGTTAAAAACCCTAATTGGACAAGAATAAGCCTAGGGAGGACGAAAATGACCTAAATGTTCATCCAATGACACAAATGAACTTATTGGATGCACAAGATTGGTTGAAAACCCTAATTGTACAAGAATAAGCATAGGGAGGACGAAAATGACCAAAATGTTCATCCAATGACACAAATGAACTTATTGGATGCACAAGATTGGTTAAAAACCCTAATTGGACAAGAATAAGCCTAGGGAGGACGAAAATGACCTAAATGTTCGTCCAATGACACAAACACACCTATTGGATGCACAAGATTGCATAAAAACCCTAATAGGAAAAGAATAAGACTAGGGAGGACGAAAATGACCTAAATGTTCCTCCAATGACACAAACACACCTATTGGATACCCAACATTGCATAAAAACCCTAATTCGACAAGAATAAGACTAGGGAGGACGACAATGGCCTAAATGTTCCTCCAATGACACAAACACACCTATTGGATGCACAAGATTGCATAAAAACCCTAATTGGACAAGAATAAGACTAGGGAGGACGAAAATGACCTAAATGTTCATCCAATGACACAAATGAACTTATTGGATGCACAAGATTGGTTAAAAACCCTAATTGGACAAGAATAAGCCTAGGGAGGACGAAAATGACCTAAATGTTCGTCCAATGACACAAACACACCTATTGGATGCACAAGATTGCATAAAAACCCTAATTGGACAAGAATAAGAATAGGGAGGACGAAAATGACCTAAATGTTTATCCAATGACACAAATGAACTTATTGGATGCACAAGATTGGTTAAAAACCCTAATTGGACAAGAATAAGCATAGGGAGGACGAAAATGACCTAAATGTTCATCCAATGACACAAACACACCTATTGGATGCACAAGATTACATAAAAACCCTAATTGGACAAGAATAAGACTAGGGAGGACGAAAATGACCTAAATGTTCATCCAATGACACAAATGAACTTATTGGATGCACAAGATTGGTTGAAAACCCCAATTGGACAAGAATAAGCCTAGGGAGGACGAAAATGACCTAAATGTTCGTCCAATGACACAAAAACACCTATTGGATGCACAAGATTGCATAAAAACCCTAATTGGACAAGAATAAGACTAGGGAGGACGAAAATGACCTAAATGTTCATCCAATGACACAAATGAACTTATTGGATGCACAAGATTGGTTAAAAACCCTAATTGGACAAGAATAAGCCTAGGGAGGACGAAAATGACCTAAATGTTCATCCAATGACACAAATGAACTTATTGGATGCACAAGATTGGTTAAAAACCCTAATTGGACAAGAATAAGCATAGGGAGGACGAAAATGACCTAAATGTTCATCCAATGACACACATCAACTTATTGGATGCACATGATTGGTTAAAAACCCTAATTGGACAAGAATAAGCCTAGGGAGGACGAAAATGACCTAAATGTTCGTCCAATGACACAAACACACCTATTGGATGCACAAGATTGCATAAAAACCCTAATTAGACAAGAATAAGACTAGGGAGGACGAAAATGACCTAAATGTTCCTCCAATGACACAAACACACCTATTGGATGCACAAGATTGCATAAAAACCCTAATTTGACCAGAATAAGACTAGGGAGGACGAAAATGACCTAAATGTTCATCCAATAACACAAATGAACTTATTGGATCCACAAGATTGCTTAAAACCCTAATTGGACAAGAATAAGACTAGGGAGGACGAAAATGACCTAAATGTTCATCCAATGACACAAATGAACTTATTGGATGCACAAGATTGGTTAAAAACCCTAATTGGACAAGAATAAGCCTAGGGAGGATTAAAATGACCTAAATGTTCATCCAATGACACAAACCAACTTATTGGATGCACAAGATTGGTTAAAAACCCTAATTGGACAAGAATAAGCATAGGGAGGACGAAAATGACCTAAATGTTCATCCAATGACACAAACACACATATTGGATGCACAAGATTGCTTAAAACCCTAATTGGACAAGAATAAGCATAGGGAGGACGAAAATGACCTAAATGTTCATCCAATGACACAAACACACATATTGGATGCACAAGATTGCTTAAAACCCTAATTGGACAAGAATAAGACTAGGGAGGACAAAAATGACCTAAATGTTCATCGAATGACACAAATTAACTTATTGGATGCACAAGATTGGTTAAAAACCCTAATTGGACAAGAATAAGCCTAGGGAGGACGAAAATGACCTAAAAGTTCGTCCAATGACACAAACACACCTATTGGATGCACAAGATTGCATAAAAACACTAATTGGACAAGAATAAGACTAGGGAGGACGAAAATGACCTAAATATTCCTCCAATGACACAAACATACCTATTAGATGCACAAGATTGCATAAAAACCCTAATTGGTCAAGAATAAGACTAGGGAGGACGAAAATGACCTAAATATTCATCCAATGACACAAATGAACTTATTGTATGCACAAGATTGGTTAAAAACCCTAATTGGACAAGAATAAGCATAGGGAGGACGAAAATGACCTAAATGTTCATCCAATGACACAAACTCACATATTGGATGCACAAGATTGCTTAAAACCCTAATTGGACAAGAATAAGACTAGGGAGGACGAAAATGACCTAAATGTTCATCCAATGACACAAATGAACTTATTGGATGCACAAGATTGGTTAAAAACCCTAATTGGACAAGAATAAGACTAGGGAGGACGAAAATGACCTAAATGTTCATCCAATGACACAAATGAACATATTGGATGCACAAGATTGCTTAAAACCCTAATTGGACAAGAATAAGCCTAGGGAGGACGAAAATGACCTAAATGTTCGTCCAATGACACAAACACACCTATTGGATGCACAAGATTGCATAAAAACCCTAATTGGACAAGAATAAGACTAGGGAGGACGAAAATGACCTAAATGTTCCTCCAATGACACAAATGAACTTATTGGATGCACAAGGTTGGTTAAAAACCCTAATTGGACAAGAATAAGCCTAGGGAGGACGAAAATGACCTAAATGTTCAACCAATGACACAAATGAACTTATTGGATGCACAAGGTTGGTTAAAAACCCTAATTGCACAAGAATAAGCCTAGAGAGGACGAAAATGACCTAAATGTTCGTCCAATGACACTAACACACCTATTGGATGCACAAGATTGAATAAAATCCCTAATTGGACAAGAATAAGACTAGGGAGGACGAAAATGACCTAAATGTTCCTCCAATGACACAAACACACCTATTGGATGCACAAGATTGCATAAAAACCCTAATTGGACAAGAATAAGACTAGGGAGGACGAAAATGACATAAATGTTCATCCAATGACACAAATGAACTTATTGTATGCACAAGATTGGATAAAAACCCTAATTGGACAAGAATAAGCATAGGGAGGACGAAAATGACCTAAATGTTCATCCAATGACACAAACACACATATTGGATGCACAAGATTGCTTAAAACCCTAATTGGACAAGAATAAGACTAGGGATGACGAAAATGACCTAAATGTTCATCCAATGACACAAATGAACTTATTGGATGCACAAGAGTTGTTAAAAACCCTAATTGGACAAGAATAAGCCTAGGGAGGACCAAAATGACCTAAATGTTCGTCCAATGACACAAACAAACCTATTGGATGCACAAGATTGCATAAAAACCCTAATTGGACAAGAATAAAACTAGGGAGGACGAAAATGACCTAAACGTTCCTACAATAACACAAACACACCTATTGGAGGCATAAGATTGCATAAAAACCCTAATTGGACAAGAATAAGACTAGGGAGGACGAAAATGACCTAAATGTTCATCCAATGACACAAATGAACTTATTGGATGCACAAGATTGGTTAAAAACCCTAATTGGACAAGAATAAGCCTAGGGAGGACGAAAATGACCTAAATGTTCATCCAATGACACAAATGAACTTATTGGATGCACAAGATTGGTTAAAAACCCTAATTGGACAAGAATAAGCCTAGGGAGGACGAAAATGACCAAAATGTTCATCCAATGACACAAATGAACTTATTGGATGCACAAGATTGGTTAAAAACCCTAATTGGACAAGAATAAGGTTAGGGAGGACGAAAATGACCTAAATGTTTGTCCAATGACACAAACACACCTATTGGATGCACAAGATTGCATAAAATCCCTAATTGGACAAGAATAAGACTAGGGAGGACGAAAATGACCTAAATGTTCCTCCAATGACACAAACACACCTATTGGATGCACAAGATTGCATAAAAACCCTAATTGGACAAGAATAAGACTAGGGAGGACGAAAATGACCTAAATGTTCATCCAATGACACAAATGAACTTATTGGATGCACAAGATTGGTTAAAAACCCTAATTGGACAAGAATAAGCCTAGGGAGGACGAAAATGACCTAAATGTTCATCCAATGACACAAATGAACTTATTGTATGCACAAGATTGGTTAAAAAACCCTAATTGGACAAGAATAAGCATAGGGAGGACGAAAATTACCTAAATGTTCATCCAATTACACAAACACACTTATTGGACGCACAAGATTGCTTAAAACCCAAATTGGACAAGAATAAGCCTAGGGAGGACGAAAATGACCTAAATGTTCGTCCAATGACACAAACACACCTATTGGATGCACAAGATTGCATAAAAACCCTAATTGGACAAGAATAAGACTAGGGAGGACATAAATGACCTAAATGTTCGACCAATGACACAAATGAACTTATTGGATGCACAAGGTTGGTTAAAAACCCTAATTGGACAAGAATAAGCCTAGGGAGGACGAAAATGACCTAAATGTTCAACCAATGACACAAATGAACTTATTGGATGCACAAGGTTGGTTAAAAACCCTAATTGGACAAGAATAAGCCTAGGGAGGACGAAAACGACCTAAATGTTCCTCCAATGACACAAACACACCTATTGGATGCACAAGATTGCATAAAAACCTTAATTGGACAAGAATAAGACTAAGGAGGACGAAAATGACCTAAATGTTCATCCAATAACACAAATGAACTTATTGGATGCACAAGATTGGTTAAAAATCCTAATTGGACAAGAATAAGCCTAGGGAGGACGAAAATGACCTAAATGTTCATCCAATGACACAAATGAACTTATTGGATGCACAAGATTGGTTAAAAACCCTAATTGGACAAGAATAAGCATAGGGAGGACTAAAATGACCTAAATGTTCATCCAATAACACAAACACACATATTGGATGCACAAGATTGCTTAAAACCCTAATTGGACAAGAATAAGACTAGGGATGACGAAAATGTCCTAAATGTTCATCCAATGACACAAATGAACTTATTGGATGCACAAGATTGGTTAAAAACCCAAAATGGACAAGAATAAGCATAGGGAGGACGAAAATGACCTAAATGTTCATCCAATGACACAAATGAACTTATTGGATGCACAAGATTGGTTAAAAACCCTAATTCGCCAAGAATAAGACTAGGGAGGACGAAAATGACCTAAATGTTCATCCAATGACACAAATGAACTTATTGGATGCACAAGATTGGTTAAAAACCCTAATTGGACAAGAATAAGCCTAGGGAGGACGAAAATGACCTAAATGTTCATCCAATGACACAAATGAACTTATTGAATGCACAAGATTCGTTAAAAACCCTAATCGGACAAGAATAAGCCTAGGGAGGACGAAAATGACCTAAATGTTCTTCCAATGACACAAACACACCTATTGGATGCACAAGATTGCATAAAAACCCTAATTGGACAAGAAGAAGACTAGGGAGGACGAAAATGACCTAAATGTTCCTCCAATGACACAAACACACCTATTGGATGCACAAGATTGCATAAAAACCCTAATTGGACAAGAATAAGACTAGGGAGGACGTAAATGACCTAAATGTTCCACCAATGACACAAATGAACTTATTGGATGCACAAAGTTGGTTAAAAACCCTAATTGGACAAGAATAAGACTAGGGAGGACGAAAATGACCCAAATGTTCCTCCAATGACACCAACACACCTATTGGATGCACAAGATTGCATAAAAACCCTAATTGGACAAGAATAAGACTAGGGAGGACGAAAATGACCTAAATGTTCATCCAATGACACAAATGAACTCATTGGATGCACAAGATTGGTTAAAAACTCTAATTGGACAAGAATAAGCATATGGAGGACGAAAATGACCTAAATGTTCATCCAATGACACAAACACACATATTGGATGCACAAGATTGCATGAAAACCCTAATCTGACAAGAATAAGACTAGGGAGGACGAAAATGACCTAAATGTTCATCCAATGACACAAATGAACTTATTGGATGCACAAGATTGGTTAAAAACCCTAATTGGACAAGAATAAGCCTAGGGAGGACGAAAATGACCTAAATGTTCATCCAATGACACAAACACACATATTGGATGCACAAGATTGCATAAAAACCCTAATCTGACAAGAATAAGACTAGGGAGGACGAAAATGACCTAAATGTTCATCCAATGACACAAATGAACTTATTGGATGCACAAGATTGGTTAAAAACCCTAATTGGACAAGAATAAGCCTAGGGAGGACGAAAATGACCTAAATGTTCGTCGAATGACACAAAGACACCTATTGGATGCACAAGATTGCATAAAAACCCTAATTGGACAAGAATAAGACTAGGGAGGACGAAAATGACCTAAATGTTCCTCCAATGACACAAACACACCTATTGGATGCACAAGATTGCATAAAAACCCTAATTGGACAAGATTAAGCCTAGCGAGGACGAAAATGACCTAAATGTTCGTCCAATGACACAAACACACCTATTGGATGCACAAGATTGCATAAAAACCCTAATTGGACAAGAATAAGTCTAGGGAGGACGAAAATGACCTAAATGTTTATCCAATGACACAAATGAACTTATTGGATGCACAAGATTGGTTGAAAACCGTAATTGGACAAGAATAAGCCTAGGGAGGACGAAAATGACCTAAATGTTCATCCAATGACACAAATGAACTTATTGGATGCACAAGATTGGTTCAAAACCCTAATTGGACAAAAATAAGCATAGGGAGGACGAAAATGACCTAAATGTTCGTCCAATGACACAAACACACATATTGGATGCACAAGATTGCTTAAAACCCTAATTGGACAAGAATAAGCCTAGGGAGGACGAAAATGACCTAAATGTTCGTCCAATGACACAAACACACCTATTGGATGCACAAGATTGCATAAAATCCCTAATTGGAAAAGAATAAGACTAGGGAGGACGAAAATGACCTAAATGTTCCTCCAATGACACAAACACACCTATTGGATGCACAAGATTGCATAAAAACCCTAATTGGACAAGAATAAGCCTAGGGAGGACGAAAATGACCTAAATGTTCGTCCAATGACACAAACACACCTATTGAATGCACAAGATTGCATATAAACCCTAATTGGATAAGAATAAGACTAGGGAGGACGTAAATGACCTAAATGTTCCACCAATGACACAAATGAACTTATTGGATGCACAAGGTTGGTTAAAAACCCTAATTGGACAAGAATAAGCCTAGGGAGGACGAAAATGACCTAAATGTTCAACCAATGACACAAATGAACTTATTGGATGCACAAGGTTGGTTAAAAACCCTAATTGGACCAGAATATGCCTAGGGAGGACGAAAATGACCTAAATGTTCGTCCAATGACACAAACACACCTATTGGATGCACAAGATTGCATAAAAACCCTAATTGGACAAGAATAAGCCTAGGGAGGACGAAAATGACCTAAATGTTCGTCCAATGACACAAACACACCTATTGGATGCACAAGATTGCTTAAAAACCCTAATTGGACAAGAATAAGACTAGGGAGGACGTAAATGACCTAAATGTTCCAGCAATGACACAAATGAACTTATTGGATGCACAAAGTTGGTTAAAAACCCTAATTGGACAAGAATAAGACTAGGGAGGACGAAAATGACCCAAATGTTCCTCCAATGACACCAACACACCTATTGGATGCACAAGATTGCATAAAAACCCTAATTGGACAAGAATAAGACTAGGGAGGACGAAAATGACCTAAATGTTCATCCAATGACACAAATGAACTCATTGGATGCACAAGATTGGTTAAAAACTCTAATTGGACAAGAATAAGCATATGGAGGACGAAAATGACCTAAATGTTCATCCAATGACACAAACACACATATTGGATGCACAAGATTGCATAAAAACCCTAATCTGACAAGAATAAGACTAGGGAGGACGAAAATGACCTAAATGTTCATCCAATGACACAAATGAACTTATTGGATGCACAAGATTGGTTAAAAACCCTAATTGGACAAGAATAAGCCTAGGGAGGACGAAAATGACCTAAATGTTCGTCCAATGACACAAACACACCAATTGGATGCACAAGATTGCATAAAAACCCTAATTGGACAAGAATAAGACTAGGGAGGACGTAAATGACCTAAATGTTTCACCAATGACACAAATGAACTTATTGGATGCACAAGGTTGGTTAAAAACCCTAATTGGACAAGAATAAGCCTTGGGAGGACGAAAATGACCTAAATGTTCAACCAATGACACAAATGAAGTTATTGGATGCACAAGATTGCATAAAAACCCTAAATGGACAAGAATAAGCCTAGGGAGGACGAAACTGACCTAAATGTTCGTCCAATGACACAAACACACCTATTGGATGCACAAGATTGCATAAAAACCCTAATTGGACAATAATAAGCTTAGGGAGGACGAAAACGACCTAAATGTTCGTCCAATGACACAAATGAACTTATTGAATGCACAAGATTGGTTAAAAACCCTAATTGGACAAGAATAAGCCTAGGGAGGACGAAAATGACCTAAATGTTCGTCCAATGACACAAATGAACTTATTGGATGCACAAGATTGGTTAAAAACCCTAATTGGACAAGAATAAGCCTAGGGAGGACTAAAATGACCTAAATGTTCATCCAATGACACAAATGAACTTATTGGATGCACAAGATTGGTTAAAAACCCTAATTCGGCAAGAATAAGCCTAGGGAGGACCAAAATGACCTAAATGTTCGTCCAATGACACAAACACACATATTGGATGCACAAGATTGCATAAAAACCCAAATTGGACAAGAATAAAACTAGGGAGGACGAAAATGACCTAAATGTTCCTACAATGACACAAACACACCTATTGGATGCATAAGATTGCATAAAAACCCTAATTGGACAAGAATAAGACTAGGGAGGACGAAAATGACCTAAATGTTCATCCAATGACACAAATGAACTTATTGGATGCACAAGATTGGTTAAAAACCCTAATTGGACAAGAATAAGCCTAGGGAGGACGAAAATGACCTAAATGTTCATCCAATGACACAAATGAACTTATTGGATGCACAAGATTGGTTGAAAACCCTAATTGGACAAGAATAAGCCTAGGGAGGATGAAAATGACCTAAATGATCATCCAATGACACAAATGAACTTATTGGATGCACAAGATTGGTTAAAACCATAATTGGACAAGAATAAGCCTAGGGTGGACGAGAATGACCTAAATGTTCGTCCAATGACACAAACACACCTATTGGATGCAGAAGATTGCATAAAAACCCTAATTGGACAAGAATAAGACTAGGGATGACGAAAATGACCTAAATGTTCATCCAATGACACAAATGAACTTATTGGATGCACAAGATTGGTTACAAACCCTAATTGGACAAGAATAAGCCTAGGGAGGACGAAAATGACCTAAATGTTCGTCCAATGACACAAACACACCTATTGGATGTTCAAGATTGCATAAAAACCCTAATTGGACAAGAATAAGACTAGGGAGGACGAAAATGACCTAAATGTTCCTCTAGTGACACAAACACACCTATTGGATGCACAAGATTGCATAAAAACCCTAATTGGACAAGAATAAGACTAGGGAGGACGAAAATGACATAAATGTTCATCCAATGACACAAATGAACTTATTGGATGCACAAGATTGGTTAAAAACCCTACTTGGACAAGAATAAGCCTAGGGAGGACGAAAATCACCTAAATGTTCGTCCAATGACACAAACACACCTATTGGATGCACAAGATTGCATAAAAACCCTAATTGGACAAGAATAAGCCTAGGGAGGACGAAAATGACCTAAATGTTCATCCAATGACACAAATGAACTTATTGGATGCACAAGATTGGTTAAAAACCCTAATTGGACAAGAATAAGCCTAGGGAGGACGAAAATGACCTAAATGTTCATCCAATGACACAAATGAACTTATTGGATGCACAAGATTGGTTAAAAACCTTAATTGTAAAAGAATAAGCCTAGGGAGGACGAAAATGACCTAAATGTTCATCCAATGACACAAATGAACTTATTGGATGCACAAGATTTGTTAAAAACCCTAATTGGACAAGAATAAGCCTAGGGAGGACGAAAATGACCTAAATGTTCATCCAATGACACAAATAAACTTATTGGATGCACATGATTGGTTAAAAACCCTAATTGGACAAGAATAAGCCTGGGGAGGACGTAAATGACCTAAATGTTCGTCCCATGACACAAACACACCTATTGGATGCACAAGATTGAATAAAAACCCTAATTGGACAAGAATAAGCCTAGGGAGGACGAAAATGACCTAAATGTGCGTCTAATGACACAAATGAACTTATTGGATGCACAAGATTGGTTAAAAACCCTAATTGGACAAGAATAAGCCTAGGGAGGACGAAAATGACCTAAATGTTCGTCCAATGACACAAACACACCTATTGGATGCACAAGATTGCATAAAAACCCTAATTGGACAAGAATAAGACTAGGGAGGACGAAAATGACCTAAATGTTCCTCCAATGACACAAACACACCTATTGGATCCACAAGATTGCATAAAAACCCTAATTCGACAAGAATAAGACTAGGGAGGACGAAAATGACCTAAATGTTCCTCCAATGACACAAACACACCTATTGGATGCACAAGATTGCACAAAAACCTTAATTGGACAAGAATAAGACTAGGGAGGACGTAAATGACCTAAATGTTCCACCAATGACACAAATGAACTTATTGGATACACAAGGTTGGTTAAAAACCCTAATTGGACAAGAATAAGCCTAGGGAGGACGAAAATGACCTAAATGTTCAACCAATGACACAAATGAAATTATTGGATGCACAAGGTTGGTTAAAAACCCTAATTGGACAAGAATAAGCCTAGGGAGGACGAAAATGACGTAAATGTTCGTCCGATGACACAAACACACCTATTGGATGCAAAGGATTGCATAAAAACCCTAATTGGACAAGAATAAGCCTAGGGAGGACGAAAATGACCAAAATGTTCCTCCAATGACACAAACACACCTATTGGATGCACAAGATTGCATAAAAACCCTAATTGGACAAGAATAAGACTAGGAAGGACGAAAATGACCTAAATGTTCATCCAATGACACAAATGTACTTATTGTATGCACAAGATTGGTTAAAAACCCTAATTGGACAAGAATAAGCCTAGGGAGGACGAAAATGACCTAAATGTTCGTCCAATGACACAAACACACCTATTGGATGCACAAGATTGCATAAAAACCCTAATTGGACAAGAATAAGACTAGGGAGGACGAAAATGACCTAAATGTTCATCCAATGACACAAATGAACTTATTGGATGCACAAGATTGGTTAAAAACCCTAATTGGACAAGAATAAGCATAGGGAGGACGAAAATGACCTAAACGTTCATCCAATGACACAAACCCACATATTGGATGCACAAGATTGCTTAAAACCCTAATTGGACAAGAATAAGCCTAGGGAGGACGAAAATGACCTAAATGTTCGTCCAATGACACAAACACACCTATTGGATGCACAAGATTGCATAAAAACCCTAATTGGACAAGAATAAGACTATGGGGGACGAAAATGACCTAAATGTTCCTCAAATGACACAAACACACCTAGTGGATGCACAAGATTGCATAAAAAACCCTAATTGGACAAGAATAAGACTAGGGAGGACGAAAATGACCTAAATGTTCATCCAATGACACAAATGAACTTATTGGATGCACAAGATTGGTTAAAAACCCTAATTGGACAAGAATAAGACTAGGGAGGACGAAAATGACCCAAATGTTCCTCCAATGACACCAACACACCTATTGGATGCACAAGATTGCATAAAAACCCTAATTGGACAAGAATAAGACTAGGGAGGACGAAAATGACCTAAATGTTCATCCAATGACACAAATGAACTCATTGGATGCACAAGATTGGTTAAAAACTCTAATTGGACAAGAATAAACATATGGAGGACGAAAATGACCTAAATGTTCATCCAATGACACAAACACACATATTGGATGCACAAGATTGCATAAAAACCCTAATTGGACAAAAATAAGACTAGGGAGGACGAAAATGACCTAAATGTTCATCCAATGACACAAATGAACTTATTGGATGCACAAGATTGGTTAAAAACCTTTATTGGACAAGAATAAGCCTAGGGAGGACGAAAATGACCTAAATGTTCGTCCAATGACACAAACACACCTATTGGATGCACAAGATTGCATAAAAACCCTAATTGGACAAGAATAAGACTAGGGAGGACGAAAATGACCTAAATATTCATCCAATGACCCAAATGAACTCATTGGATGCACAAGAGTGGTTAAAAACTCTAATTGGACAAGAATAAGCATATGGAGGACGAAAATGACCTAAATGTTCATCCAATGACACAAACACACATATTGGATGCACAAGATTGCATAAAAACCCTAATTGGACAAAAATAAGACTAGGGAGGACGAAAATGACCTAAATGTTCATCCAATGACACAAATGAACTTATTGGATGCACAACATTGGTTAAAAACCCTAATTGGAAAAGAATAAGCCTAGGGAGGACGAAAATGACCTAAATGTTCATCCAATGACACAAATGAACTCATTGGATGCACAAGATTGGTTAAAAACTCTTATTGGACAAGAATAAGCATATGGAGGACGAAAATGACCTAAATGTTCATCCAATGACACAAACACACATATTTGATGCACAAGATTGCATAAAAACCCTAATCTGACAAGAATAAGACTAGGGAGGACGAAAATGACCTAAATGTTCATCCAATGACACAAATGAACTTATTGGATGCACAAGATTGGTTAAAAACCCTAATTGGACAAGAATAAGCCTAGGGAGGACGAAAATGACCTAAATGTTCGTCCAATGACACAAACACACCTATTGGATGCACAAGATTGCATAAAAACCCTAATTGGACAAGAATAAGACTAGGGAGGACGAAAATGACCTAAATGTTCGTCCAATGACACAAACACACCTATTGGATGCACAAGATTGCATAAAAACCCTAATTTGACAAGAATAAGCCTAAGGAGGACGAAAATGACCTAAATGTTCATCCAATGACACAAATGAACTTATTGGATGCACAAGATTTGTTAAAAACCCTAATTGGACAAGAATAAGCCTAGGGAGGAAAAAAATGACCTAAATGTTCATCCAATGACACAAATGAATTTATTGGATGCACAAGATTGGTTAAAAACCCTAATTGGACAAAAATAAGCCTAGGGATGACGAAAATGACCAAAATGTTCGTCCAATGACACAAATGAACTTATTGGATGCACAAGATTGGTTAAAAACCCTAATTGGATAAGAATAAGCCTAGGGAGGAAAAAATGACCTAAATGTTCATCCAATGACACAAATGAACTTATTGGATGCACAAGATTGGTTAAAAACCCTAATTGGACAAGAATATGCCTAGGGATGACGAAAATGACCTAAATGTTCGTCCAATGACACAAACACACCTATTGGATGCACTAGATTGCATAAAAACCCTAATTGGACAAGAATAAGACTAGGGAGGACGAAAATGACCTAAATGTTCGTCCAATGACACAAATGAACTTATTGGATGCACAAGATTGGTTAAAAACCCTAATTGGACAAGAATAAGCCTAAGGAGGACGAAAATGACCTAAATGTTCATCCAATGACACAAATGAACTTATTGGATGCACAAGATTGGTTGAAAACCCTAATTGGACAAGAATAAGCCTAGGGAGGACGAAAATGACCTAAATGTTCATCCAATGACACAAATGAACTTATTGTATGCACCAGATTGGTTAAAAACCCTAATTGGACAAGAATAAGCATAGGGAGGACGAAAATTACCTAAATGATCATCCAATGACACAAACACACATATTGGATGCACAAGATTGCTTAAAACCCTAATTGGACAAGAATAAGACTAGGGAGGACAAAAATGACCTAAATGTTCATCGAATGACCTAAATGAACTTATTGGATGCACAAGATTGGTTAAAAACCCTAATTGGACAAGAATAAGCCTAGGGAGGACGAAAATGACCTAAAAGTTCGTCCAATGACAAACACACCTATTGGATGCACAAGATTGCATAAAAACCCAAATTGGACAAGAATAAGACTAGGGAGGACGAAAATGACCTAAATGTTCCTCCAATGACACAAACATACCTATTGGATGCACAAGATTGCATAAAAACCCTAATTGGACAAGAATAAGACTAGGGAGGACGAAAATGACCTAAATGTTCATCCAATGACACAAATGAACTTATTGTATGCACAAGATTGGTTAAAAACCCTAATTGGACAAGAATAAGCATAGGGAGGACGAAAATGACCTAAATGTTCATCCAATGACACAAACACACATATTGGATGCACCAGATTGCTTAAAACCCTTATTGGACAAGAATAAGACTAGGGAGGACGAAAATGACCTAAATGTTCATCCAATAACACAAATGAACTTATTGGATGCACAAGGTTGGTTAAAAACCCTAATTGGACAAGAATAAGCCTAGGGAGGACGAAAATGACCTAAATGTTCGTCCAATGACACAAACACACCTATTGGATGCACAAGATTGCATAAAAACCCTAATTGGACAAGAATAAGCCTAGGGAGGACGAAAATGACCTAAATGTTCATCCAATGACACAAATGAACTTATTGGATGCACAAGATTAGTTAAAAACCCTAATTGGACAAGAATAAGCATAGGGAGGACGAAAATGACCTAAATGTTCATCCAATGACACAAATAAACTTATTGGATGCACAAGATTGCATAAAAACCCTAATTGGACAAGAATAAGACTAGGGAGGACGAAAATGACCTAAATATTCATCCAATGACACAAATGAACTTATTGGATGCACAAGAATGGTTAAAAACCCTAATTGGACAAGAATAAGCCTAGGGAGGACGAAAATGACCAAAATGTTCATCCAATGACACAAATGAACTTATTGGATGCACAAGGTTGGTTAAAAACCCAAATTGGACAAGAATAAGCCTACGGAGGACGTAAATGACCTAAATGATCCACCAATGACACAAATGAACTTATTGGATGCACAAGGTTGGTTAAAAACCCTAATTGGACAAGAATAAGCCTAGGGAGGACGAAAATGACCTAAATGTTCAACCAATGACACAAATGAACTTATTGGATGCACAAGAATGGTTAAAAACCCAAATTGGACAAGAATAAGCCTAGGGAGGACGAAAATGACCTAAATGTTCGTCCAATGACACAAACACACCTATTGGATGCACAAGATTGCATAAAAACCCTAATTGGACAAGAATAAGACTAGGGAGGACGAAAATGACCTAAACGTTCCTCCAATGACACAAATGAACTTATTGGATGCACAAGATTGGTTAAAAACCCTAATTGGACAAGAATAAGCCTAGGGAGGACGAAAATGACCTAAATGTTCGTCCAACGACACAAACACACATATTGGATGCACAAGATTGGTTAAAAACCATAATTGGACAAGAATAAGCCTAGGGAGGACGAAAATGACCTAAATGTTCGTCCAATGACACAAACACACCTATTGGATGCACAAGATTGCATAAAAACCCTAATTGGACAAGAATAAGACTAGGGAGGACGAAAATGACCTAAATGTTCCTCCAATGACACAAACACACCAATTGGATGCACAAGATTGCATAAAAACCCTAATTGGACAAGAATAAGAATAGGGAGGACGAAAATGATCTAAATGTTCATCCAATGACACAAATGAACTTATTGTATGCACAAGATTGGTTAAAAACCCTAATTGGACAAGAATAAGCATAGGGAGGACGAAAATGACCTAAATGTTCATCCAATGACAAAAACACACATATTGGATGCACAAGATTGCACGAAACCCTAATTGGACAAGAATAAGACTAGGGAGGACGAAAATGACCTAAATGTTCATCCAATGACACAAATGAACTTATTGGATGCACAAGATTGGTTAAAAACCGTAATTGGACAAGAATAAGCCTAGGGAGAACGAAAATGACCTAAATGTTCATCCAATGACACAAATGAACTTATTGGATGCACAAGATTGGTTGAAAACCCTAATTGGACAAGAATAAGCCTAGGGAGGACGAAAATGACCTAAATGTTCATCCAATGACACAAATGAACTTATTGGATGCACAAGATTGGTTAAAAACCCTAATTGGACAAGAATAAGCCTAGGGAGGACGAAAATGACCTAAATGTTCGTCCAATGACACAAACACACCTATTGGATGTACAAGATTGCATAAAATCCCTAATTGGACAAGAATAAGACTAGGGAGGACGAAAATGACCTAAATGTTCCTCCAATGACACAAACACACCTATTGGATGCACAAGATTGCATAAAAACCCTAATTGGACAAGAATAAGACTAGGGAGGACGAAAATGACCTAAATGTTCATCCAGTGACACAAATGAACTTATTGGATGCACAAGATTGGTTAAAAACACTAATTGGACAAGAATAAGCCTAGGGAGGACGAAAATGACCTAAATGTTCATCCAATGACACAAATGAACTTATTGGATGCACAAGATTGGTTAAAAACCCTAATTGGACAAGAATAAGCCTAGGGAGGACGAAAATGACCTAAATGTTCGTCCAATGACACAAACACACCTATTGGATGCACAAGATTGCATAAAAACCCTAATTGGACAAGAATAAGACTAGGGAGGACAAAAATGACCTAAATGTTCCTCCAATGATACAAATGAACTTATTGGATGCACAAGGTTGGTTAAAAACCCTAATTGGACAAGAATAAGCCTAGGGAGGACGAAAATGACCTAAATGTTCGTCCAATGACACAAACACACCTATTGGATGCACAAGATTGCATAAAAACCCTAATTGGACAAGAATAAGACTAGGGAGGACGAAAATGACCTAAATGTTGCTCCACTGACACAAACACACCTATTGGATGCACAAGATTGCATAAAAACCCTAATTCGACAAGAATAAGACTAGGGAGGACGAAAATGACCTAAATGTTCCTCCAATGACACAAACACACCTATTGGATGCACAAGATTGCATAAAAACCCTAATTGGACAATAATAAGACTTGGGAGGACGAAAATGACCTAAATGTTCATCCAATGACACAAATGAACTTATTGGATGCACAAGATTGGTTAAAAACCCTAATTGGCCAAGAATAAGCCTAGGGAGGACGAAAATGACCTAAATGTTCGTCCAATGACACAAACACACCTATTGGATGCACAAGATTGCATAAAAACCCTAATTGGACAATAATAAGACTAGGGAGGACGAAAATGACCTAAATGTTCCTCCAATAACACAAACACACCTATTAGATGCACAAGATTGCATAAAAACCCTAATTGGACAAGAATAAGACTAGGGAGGGCGAAAATGACCTAAATGTTCATCCAATGACACAAATGAACTTATTGGATGCACAAGATTGGTTAAAAACCCTAATTGGACAAGAATAAGCCTAGGGAGGACGAAAATGACCTAAATGTTCGTCCAATGACACAAACACACCTATTGGATGCACAAGATTGCATAAAAACCCTAATTGGACAAGAATAAGCCTAGGGAGGACGAAAATGACCTAAATGTTCATCCAATGACACAAATGAATTTATTGGATGCACAAGATTGGTTAAAAACCCTTGTTGGACAAGAATAAGCCTAGGGAGGACGAAAATGACCTAAATGTTCATCCAATGACACAAATGAACTTATTGGATGCACAAGATTGGTTAAAAACCCTAATTGGACAAAAATAAGCCTAGGGAGGACGAAAATGACCTAAATGTTCGTCCAATGACACAAACACACCTATTGGATGCACAAGATTGCATAAAAACCCTAATTGGACAAGAATAAGACTAGGGAGGACGAAAATGACCTAAATGTTCATCCAATGACACAAATGAACTTATTGGATGCACAAGATTGGTTAAAAACCCTAATTCGACAAGAATAAGCCTAGGGAGGACGAAAATGACCTAAATGTTCATCCAATGACACAAATGAACTTATTGGATGCACAATATTGGTTGAAAACCCCAATTGGACAAGAATAAGCATAGGGAGGACGAAAATGACCTAAATGTTCATCCAATGACACAAATGAACTTATTGGATGCACAAGATTGGTTAAAAACCCTAATTGGACAAGAATAAGCCTAGGGAGGACGAAAATGACCTAACTGTTCATCCAATGACACAAATGAACTTATTGGATGCACAAGATTGGTTAAAAACCCTTATTGGACAAGAATAAGCCTAGGGAGGACGAAAATGACCTAAATGTTCATCCAATGACACAAACACACATATTGGATGCACAAGATTGCTTAAAACCCTAATTGGACAAGAATAAGACTAGGGATGACGAAAATAACCTAAATGTCCATCCAATGACACAAATGAACTTATTGGATGCATAAGATTGGTTAAAAACCCTAATTGGACAAGAATAAGCCTAGGGAGGACGAAAATGACCTAAATGTTCGTCCAATGACACAAACACACCTATTGGATGCACAAGATTGCATAAAAACCCTAATTGGACAAGAATAAGACTAGGGAGGACGTAAATGACCTAAATGTTCCACCAATGACACAAATGAACTTATTGGATGCACAAGATTGATTAAAAACCCTAATTGGACAAGAATAAGCATAGGGAGGACGAAAATTACCTAAATGTTCATCCAATGACACAAACACACATATTGGATGCACAAGATTGCTTAAAACCCTAATTGGACAAGAATAAGACTAGGGAGGACGAAAATGACCTAAATGTTCATCCAATGACACAAATGAACTTATTGTATGCACAAGATTGGTTAAAAACCCTAATTGGACAAGAATAAGCCTAGGGAGGACGAAAATGACCTAAATGTTCGTCCAATGACACAAACACACATACTGGATGCACAAGATTGCTTAAAACCCTAATTGGACAAGAATAAGCATAGGGAGGACGAAAATTACCTAAATGTTCATCCAATGACACAAACACACATATTGGATGCACAAGATTGCTTAAAACCCTAATTGGACAAGAATAAGACTAGGGAGGACAAAAATAACCTAAATGTTCATCGAATGACACAAATGAACTTATTGGATGCACAAGATTGGTTAAAAACCACAATTGGACAAGAATAAGCCTAGGGAGGACGAAAATGACCTAAAAGTTCGTCCAATGACACAAACACACCTATTGGATGCACAAGATTGCATAAAAACACTAATTGGACAAGAATAAGACTAGGGAGGACGAAAATAACCTAAATGTTCCTCCAATGACACAAACATACCTATTAGATGCACAAGATTGCATAAAAACCCTAATTGGACAAGAATAAGACTAGGGAGGACGAAAATGACCTAAATATTCATCCAATGACACAAATGAACTTATTGTATGCACAAGATTGGTTAAAAACCCTAATTGGACAAGAATAAGCATAGGGAGGACGAAAATGACCTAAATGTTCATCCAATGACACAAACTCACATATTGGATGCACAAGATTGCTTAAAACCCTAATTGGACAAGAATAAGACTAGGGAGGACGAAAATGACCTAAATGTTCATCCAATGACACAAATGAACTTATTGGATGCACAAGATTGGTTAAAAACCCTAATTGGACAAGAATAAGACTAGGGAGGACGAAAATGACCTAAATGTTCATCCAATGACACAAATGAACATATTGGATGCACAAGATTGCTTAAAACCCTAATTGGACAAGAATAAGCCTAGGGAGGACGAAAATGACCTAAATGTTCGTCCAATGACACAAACACACCTATTGGATGCACAAGATTGCATAAAAACCCTAATTGGACAAGAATAAGACTAGGGAGGACGAAAATGACCTAAATGTTCCTCCAATGACACAAACACACCTATTGGATGCAAAAGATTGCATAAAAACCCTAATTCGACAAGAATAAGACTAGGGAGGACGAAAATGACCTAAATGTTTGTCCAATGACACAATCACACCTATTGGATGCACAAGATTGCATAAAAACCCTAATTGGACAAGAATAAGACTAGGGAGGACGAAAATGACCTAAATGTTCATCCAATGACACAAATGAACTTATTGTATGCACAAGATTGGTTAAAAACCCTAATTGGACAAGAATAAGCATAGGGTGGACGAAAATGACCTAAATGTTCATCCAATGACACAAACACACATATTGGATGCACAAGATTGCTTAAAACCCTAATTGGACAAGAATAAGACTAGGGAGGACGAAAATGACCTAAATGTTCATCCAATGACACAAATGAACTTATTGGATGCACAAGATTGGTTAAAAATCCTAATTAGACAAGAATAAGCCTAGGGAGGAAAAACATGACCTAAATGTTCATCCAATGACACAAATGAACTTATTGGATGCACAAGATTGGTTAAAAACCCTAATTGGACAAGAATAAGCCTAGGGAGGACGAAAATGACCTAAATGTTCGTCCAATGACACAAACACACCTATTGGATGCACAAGATTGCATAAAAACCCTAATTAGACAAGAATAAGACTAGGGAGGACGAAAATGACCTAAATGTTCCTCCAATGACACAAACACACCTATTGGATGCACAAGATTGCATAAAAACCCTAATTCGACAAGAATAAGACTAGGGAGGACGAAAATGACCTAAATGTTCATCCAATAACACAAATGAACTTATTGGATCCACAAGATTGCTTAAAACCCTAATTGGACAAGAATAAGACTAGGGAGGACGAAAATGACCTAAATGTTCATCCAATGACACAAATGAACTTATTGGATGCACAAGATTGGTTAAAAACCCTAATTGGACAAGAATAAGCCTAGGGAGGACGAAAATGACCTAAATGTTCGTCCAATGACACAAACACACCTATTGGATGCACAAGATTGCATAAAAACCCTAATTGGACAAGAATAAGACTAGGAAGGACGAAAATGACCTAAATGTTCGTCCAATGACACAAATGAACTTATTGGATGCACAAGATTGGTTAAAAACCCTAATTGGACAAGAATAAGCATAGAGAGGACGAAAATGACCTAAACGTTCATCCAATGACACAAACCCACATATTGGATGCACAAGATTGCTTAAAACCCTAATTGGACAAGAATAAGACTAGGGAGGACGAAAATGACCTAAATGTTCATCCAATGACACAAATGAACTTATTGGATGCACAAGATTGGTTAAAAACCCTAATTGGACAAGAATAAGCCTAGGGAGGACGAAAATGACCTAAATGTTCGTCCAATGACACAAACACACCTATTGGATGCACAAGATTGCATAAAAACCCTAATTGGACAAGAATAAGACTAGGGAGGACGAAAATGACCTAAATGTTCCTCCAATGACACAAACACACCTATTGGATGCACAAGATTGCATAAAAACCCTAATTGGACAAGAATAAGACTAGGGAGGACGTAAATGACCTAAACGTTCCACCAATGACACAAATGAACTTATTGGATGCACAAGGTTGGTTAAAAACCCTAATTGGACAAGAATAAGACTAGGGAGGACGAAAATGACCTAAATGTTCATCCAATGACACAAATGAACTTATTGGATGCACAAGATTGGTTAAAAACCCTAATTGGACAAGAATAAGCCTAGGGAGGACGAAAATGACCTAAATGTTCGTCCAATGACACAAACACACCTATTGGATGCACAAGATTACATAAAAACCCAAATTGGACAAGAATAAGACTAGGGAGGACGAAAATGACCTAAATGTTCATCCAATGACACAAATAAACTTATTAGATGCACAAGATTGGTTAAAAACCCTAATTGGACAAGAATAAGCATAGGGAGGACGAAAATGACCTAAATGTTCATCCAATGACCCAAATGAACTTATGGGATGCACAAGATTGGTTAAAAACCCTAATTGGACAAGAATAAGACTAGGGAGGACGAAAATGACCTAAATGTTCATCCAATGACACAAATGAACTTATTGGATGCACAAGATTGGTTAAAAACCCTAATTGGGCAAGAATAAGCCTAGGGAGTACGAAAATGACCTAAATGTTCATCCAATGACACAAACACACCTATTGGATGCACAACATTGCATAAAAACCCTAATTGGACAAGAATAAGCCTAGGGAGGACGAAAATGACCTAAATGTTCCTCCAATGACACAAACACACCTATTGGATGCACAAGATTGCATAAAATCCCTAATTGGACAAGAATAAGACTAGGGAGGACGAAAATGACCTAAATGTTCCTCCGATGACACAAACACACCTATTGGATGCACAAGGTTGCATAAAAACCGTAATTGGACAAGAATAAGACTAGGGAGGACGAAAATGACCTAAATGTTCGTCCAATGACACAAACACACCTATTGGATGCACAAGATTGCATAAAAACCCTAATTGGACAAGAATAAGACTAGGGAGGACGAAAATGACCTAAATGTTCCTCCAATGACACAAACACACCTATTGGATGCACAAGATTGCATAAAAACCCTAATTGGACAAGAATAAGACTAGGGAGGACGAAAATGACCTAAATGTTCATCCAATGACACAAATGAACTTATTGTATGCACAAGATTGGTTAAAAACACTAATTGGACAAGAATAAGCATAGGGAGGACGAAAATGACCTAAATGTTCATCCATTGACACAAACACACATATTGGATGCACAAGATTGCTTAAAACCCTAATTGGACAAGAATAAGCCTAGGGAGGACGAAAATGACCTAAATGTTCGTCCAATGACACAAACACACCTATTGGATGCACAAGATTGCATAAAAACCCTAATTGGACAAGAATAAGCCTTGGGAGGACGAAAATGACCTAAATGTTCGTCCAATGACACAAACACACCTATTGGATGCACAAGATTGCATAAATACCCTAATTGGACAAGAATAAAACTAGGGAGGACGAAAATGACCTAAATGTTCCTCCAATGACACAAACACACCTATTGGATGCACAAAATTGCATAAAAACCCTAATTGGACAAGAATAAGACTAGGGAGGACGAAAATGACCTAAATGTTCATCCAATGACACAAATGAACTTATTGGATGCACAAGATTGGTTAAAAACCCTAATTGGACAAGAATAAGCCTAGGGAGGACGAAAATGACCTAAATGTTCGTCCAATGACACAAACACACCTATTGGATGCACAAGATTGCATAAAAACCCTAATTGGACAAGAATAAGCACAAGGAGGACAAAAATGACCTAAATGTTCATCCAATGACACAAATGAACTTATTGGATGCACAAGATTGGTTAAAAACCCTAATTGGACAAGAATAAGCATAGGGAGGACGAAAATGACCTAAATGTTCATCCAATGACACAAACACACATATTGGATGCACAAGATTGCCTAAAACCCTAATTGGATAAGAATAAGACTAGGGATGTCGAAAATGACCTAAATTTTCATCCAATGACACAAATGAACTTATTGGATGCACAAGATTGGTTAAAAACCCTAATTGGACAAGAATAAGCCTAGGGAGGACGAAAATGACCTAAATGTTCGTCCAATGACACAAATGAACTTATTGGATGCACAAGATTGGTTAAAAACCCTAATTGGACAAGAATAAGCCTAGGGAGGACGTAAATGACCTAACTGTTCATCCAATGACACAAATGAACTTATTGGATGCACAAGATTGGTTAAAAACCCTAATTGGACAAGAATAAGCATAGGGAGGACGAAAATGACCTAAATGTTCATCCAATGACACAAACACACATATTGGATGCACAAGATTGCTAAAAACCCTAATTGGACAAGAATAAGACTAGGGATGACGAAAATGACCTAAATGTTCATCCAATGACACAAATGAACTTATTGGATGCACAAGATTGGTTAAAAACCCTAATTGGACAAGAATAAGCCTAGGGATGACGAAAATGACCTAAATGTTCGTCCAATGAGGCAAACACACCTATTGGATGCACAAGATTGCATAAAAACCCTAATTGGACAAGAATAAGACTAGGGAGGACGAAAATGACCTAAATGTTCATCCAATGACACAAATGAACTTATTGGATGCACAAGATTGGTTAAAAACCCTAATTGGACAAGAATAAGCCTAGGGAGGACGAAAATGACCTAAATGTTCGTCCAATGACACAAACACACCTATTGGATGCACAAGATTGCATAAAAACCCTAATTGGACAAGAATAAGACTAGGGAGGACGAAAATGACCTAAATGTTCCTCCAATGACACAAACACACCAATTGGATGCACAAGATTGCATAAAAACCCTAATTGGACAAGAATAAGCCTAGGGAGGACGAAAATGACCTAAATGTTCGTCCAATGACACAAACACACCAATTGGATGCACAAGATTGCATATAAACCCTAACTGGATAAGAATAAGACTAGGGAGGACGTAAATGACCTAAATGTTCCACCAATGACACAAATGAACTTATTGGATGCACAAGGTTGGTTAAAAACCCTAATTGGACAAGAATAAGCCTAGGGAGGACGAAAATGACCTAAATGTTCAACCAATGACACAAATGAACTTATTGGATGCACATGGTTGGTTAAAAACCCTAATTGGACAAGAATAAGACTAGGGAGGACGAAAATGACCTAAATGTTCCTCCAATGACACAAACACACCTATTGGATGCACAAGATTGCATAAAAACCCTAATTCGACAAGAATAAGACTAGGGAGAACGAAAATGACCTAAATGTTCATCCAATGACACAAATGAACTTATTGGATGCACAAGATTGGTTAAAAACCCTAATTGGACAAGAATAAGCCTAGGGAGGACGAAAATGACCTAAATGTTCGTCCAATGACACAAACACACCTATTGGATGCACAAGATTGCATAAAAACCCTAATTGGACAAGAATAAGACTAGGGAGGACGAAAATGACCTAAATGTTCCTCCAATGACACAAACACACCTATTGGATGCACAAGATTGCATAAAAACCCTAATTGGACAAGAATAAGACTAGGGAGGACGTAAATGACCTAAACGTTCCACCAATGACACAAATGAACTTATTGGATGCACAATGTTGGTTAAAAACCCTAATTGGACAAGAATAAGACTAGGGAGGACGAAAATGACCTAAATGTTCATCCAATGACACAAATGAACTTATTGGATGCACAAGATTGGTTAAAAACCCTAATTGGACAAGAATAAGCCTAGGGAGGACGAAAATGACCTAAATGTTCGTCCAATGACACAAACACACCTATTGGATGCACAAGATTGCATAAAAACCATAAACCCTAAACCCTAATTTGACAAGAATAAGCCTAGGGAGGACGAAAATGACCTAATTGTTCATCCAATGACACAAATGAACTTATTGAATGCACAAGATTGGTTAAAAACCCTAATCGGACAAGAATAAGCCTAGGGAGGACGAAAATGACCTAAATGTTCGTCCAATGACACAAACACACCTATTGGATGCACAAGATTGCATAAAAACCCTAATTGGACAAGAATAAGACTAGGGAGGACGAAAATGACCTAAATGTTCCTCCAATGACACAAACACACCTATTGGATGCACAAGATTGCATAAAAACCTAATTCGACAAGAATAAGACTAAGGACGACGAAAATTACCTAAATGTTCATCCAATGACACAAATGAACTTATTGGATGCACAAGATTGGTTAAAAACCCTAATTGGACAAGAATAAGCCTAGGGAGGACGAAAATGACCTAAATGTTCGTCCAATGACACAAACACACCTATTGGATGCACAAGATTGCATAAAAACCCTAATTGGACAAGAATAAGACTAGGGAGGACGAAAATGACCTAAATGTTCCTCCAATGACACAAACACACCTATTGGATGCACAAGATTGCATAAAAACCCTAATTGGACAAGAATAAGACTAGAAGGACGAAAATGACCTAAATGTTCATTCAATGACACAAATGAACTTATTGAATGCACAAGATTGGTTAAAAACCCTAATCGGACAAAAATAAGCCTAGGGAGGACGAAAATGACCTAAATGTTCGTCCAATGACACAAACACACCTATTGGATGCACAAGATTGCATAAAAACCCTAATTGGACAAGAATAAGACTAGGGAGGACGAAAATGACCTAAATGTTCCTCCAATGACACAAACACACCTATAGGATGCACAAGATTGCATAAAAACCCTAATTGGACAAGAATAAGCAATAGGGAGGACGAAAATGACCTAAACGTTCATCCAATGACACAAACCCACATATTGGATGCACAAGATTGCTTAAAACTCTAATTGGACAAGAATAAGCCTAGGGAGGACGAAAATGACCTAAATGTTCGTCCAATGACACAAACACACCTATTGGATGCACAAGATTGCATAAAAACCCTAATTGGACAAGAATAAGACTAGGGAGGACGAAAATGACCTAAATGTTCCTCCAATGACACAAACACACCAATTGGATGCACAAGATTGCATAAAAACCCTAATTGGACAAGAATAAGAATAGGGAGGACGAAAATGATCTAAATGTTCATCCAATGACACAAATGAACTTATTGTATGCACAAGATTGGTTAAAAACCCTAATTGGACAAGAATAAGCATAGGGAGGACGAAAATGACCTAAATGTTCATCCAATGACAAAAACACACATATTGGATGCACAAGATTGCACGAAACCCTAATTGGACAAGAATAAGACTAGGGAGGACGAAAATGACCTAAATGTTCATCCAATGACACAAATGAACTTATTGGATGCACAAGATTGGTTAAAAACCGTAATTGGACAAGAATAAGCCTAGGGAGAACGAAAATGACCTAAATGTTCATCCAATGACACAAATGAACTTATTGGATGCACAAGATTGGTTGAAAACCCTAATTGGACAAGAATAAGCCTAGGGAGGACGAAAATGACCTAAATGTTCATCCAATGACACAAATGAACTTATTGGATGCACAAGATTGGTTAAAAACCCTAATTGGACAAGAATAAGCCTAGGGAGGACGAAAATGACCTAAATGTTCGTCCAATGACACAAACACACCTATTGGATGTACAAGATTGCATAAAATCCCTAATTGGACAAGAATAAGACTAGGGAGGACGAAAATGACCTAAATGTTCCTCCAATGACACAAACACACCTATTGGATGCACAAGATTGCATAAAAACCCTAATTGGACAAGAATAAGACTAGGGAGGACGAAAATGACCTAAATGTTCATCCAATGACAAAAATGAACTTATTGGATGCACAAGATTGGTTAAAAACCATAATTGGACAAGAATAAGCCTAGGGAGGACGAAAATGACCTAAATGTTCGTCCAATGACACAAACACACCTATTGGATGCACAAGATTGCATAAAAACCCTAATTGGACAAGAATAAGACTAGGGAGGACGAAAATGACCTAAATGTTCCTCCAATGACACAAACACACCTATTGGATGCACAAGATTGCATAAAAACCCTAATTCGATAAGAATAAGACTAGGGAGGATGAAAATGACCTAAATGTTCCTCCAATGACACAAACACACCTATTGGATGCACAAGATTGCATAAATACCCTAATTGGACAAGAATAAGACTAGGGAGGACGAAAATGACCTAAATGTTCCTCCAATGACACAAACACACCTATTGGATGCACAAAATTGCATAAAAACCCTAATTGGACAAGAATAAGCCTAGGGAGGACAAAAATAACCTAAATGTTCATCCAATGACACAAATGAACTTATTGGATGCACAAGATTGCATAAAAACCCTAATTGGACAAGAATAAGCCTAGGGAGGACGAAAATGACCTAAATGTTCATCCAATGACACAAATGAACTTATTGGATGAAAAAGATTGGTTAAAAACCCTAATTGGACAAGAATAAGCCTAGGGAGGACGAAAATGACTTAAATGTTCGTCCAATGACACAAACACACCTATTGGATGCACAAGATTGCATAAATACCCTAATTGGACAAGAATAAGACTAGGGAGGACGAAAATGACCTAAATGTTCCTCCAATGACACAAACACACCTATTGGATGCACAAAATTGCATAAAAACCCTAATTGGACAAGAATAAGACTAGGGAGGACGAAAATGACCTAAATGTTCATCCAATGACACAAATGAACTTATTGGATGCACAAGATTGGTTAAAAACCCTAATTGGACAAGAATAAGCCTAGGGAGGACGAAAATGACCTAAATGTTCGTCCAATGACACAAACACACCTATTGGATGCACAAGATTGTATAAAAAGCCTAATTGGACAAGAATAAGACTAGGGAAGACGAAAATGACCTAAATGTTCCTCCAATGAAACAAACACACATATTGGATGCACAAGATAGCATAAAAACCCTAATTGGACAAGAATAAGACTAGGGAGGATGTAAATGACATAAATGTTCCACCAATGACACAAATGAACTTATTGGATGCACAAGGTTGGTTAAAAACCCTAATTGGACAAGAACAAGCCTAGGGAGGACGAAAATGACCTAAATGTTCATCCAATGACACAAATGAACTTATTGGATGCACAAGATTGGATAAAAACCCTAATTGGACAAGAATAAGCCTGGGGAGGACGTATATGACCTAAATGTTCATCCAATGACACAAATGAACTTATTGGATGCACAAGATTGGTTAAAAACCCTAATTGGACAAGAGTAAGCATAGGGAGGACGAAAATGACCTAAATGTTCATCCAATGACACAAACACACATATTGGATGCACAAGATTGCTTAAAACCCTAATTGGACAAGAATAAGACTAGGGATGACGAAAATGACCTAAATGTCCATCCAATGACACAAATGAACTTATTGGATGCACAAGATTGGTTAAAAACCCTAATTGGACAAGAATAAGCCTAGGGAGGACGAAAATGACCTAAATGTTCGTCCAATGACACAAACACACCTATTGGATGCACAAGATTGCATAAAAACCCTAATTGGACAAGAATAAGACTAGGGAGGACGTAAATGACCTAAATGTTCCACCAATGACACAAATGAACTTATTGGATGCACAAGGTTGGTTAAAAACCCTAATTGGACAAGAATAAACCTAGGGAGGACGAAAATGACCTAAATGTTCAACCAATGACACAAATGAACTTATCGAATGCACAAGGTTGGTTAAAACCCTAATTGGACAAGAATAAGCCTAGGGAGGACGAAAATGACATAAATATTTGTCCAATGACACAAACACACCTATTGGATGCACATGATTGCCTAAAAACCCTAATCGGACAAAAATAAGCCTAGGGAGGACGAAAATGACCTAAATGTTCGTCCAATGACACAAACACACCTATTGGATGCACAAGATTGCATAAAAACCCTAATTGGACAAGAATAAGACTAGGGAGGACGAAAATGACCTAAATGTTCATCCAATGACACAAACACACCTATTGGATGCACAAGATTGCATAAAAACCCTAATTGGACAAGAATAAGACTAGGGAGGACGAAAATGACCTAAATGTTCATCCAATGACACAAATGAACTCATTGGATGCACAAGATTGGTTAAAAACTCTAATTGGACAAGAATAAGCATATGGAGGACGAAAATGACCTAAATGTTCATCCAATGACACAAACACACATATTGGATGCACAAGATTGCATAAAAACCCTAATTGGACAAAAATAAGTCTAGGGAGGACGAAAATGACCTAAATGTTTATTGGATGCACAACATTGGTTAAAAACCCTAATTGGACAAGAATAAGCCTAGGGAGGACGAAAATGACATTAATGTTCATCCAATGACACAAATGAACTCATTGGATGCACAAGATTGGTTAAAAACTCTAATTGGACAAGAATAAGCATATGGAGGACGAAAATGACCTAAATGTTCATCCAATGACACAAACACACATATTGGATGCACAAGATTACATAAAAACCCTAATCTGACAAGAATAAGACTAGGGAGGACGAAAATGACCTAAATGTTCATCCAATGACACAAATGAACTTATTGGATGCCCAAGATTGGTTAAAACCCTAATTGGACAAGAATAAGCCTAGGGAGGACGAAAATGACCTAAATGTTCGTCCAATGACACAAACACACCAATTGGATGCACAAGATTGCATAAAAACCCTAATTGGACAAGAATAAGACTAGGGAGGACGTAAATGACCTAAATGTTTCACCAATGACACAAATGAACTTATTGGATGCACAAGGTTGGTTAAAAACCCTAATTGGACAAGAATAAGCCTAGGGAGGACGAAAATGACCTAAATGTTCAACCAATGACACAAATGAACTTATTGGATGCACAAGATTGCATAAAAACCCTAAATGGACAAGAATAAGCCTAGGGAGGACGAAAATGACCTAAATGTTCGTCCAATGACACAAACACACCTATTTGATGCACAAGATTGCATAAAAACCCTAATTGGACAATAATAAGCCTAGGGAGGACGAAAATGACCTAAATGTTTGCCAATGACACAAATGAACTTATTGGATGCACAAGATTGGTTAAAAACCCTAATTGGACAAGAATAAGCCTAGGGAGGACGAAAATGACCTAAATGTTCGTCCAATGACACAAATGAACTTATTGGATGCACAAGATTGGTTAAAAACCCTAATTGGACAAGAATAAGCCTAGGGAGGACGAAAATGACCTAAATGTTCATCCAATGACAGAAATGAACTTATTGGATGCACAAGATTGGTTAAAAACCCTAATTGGACAAGAATAAGCATAGGGAGGACGAAAATGACCTAAATGTTCATCCAATGACACAAACACACTTATTGGATGCACAAGATTGCTTAAAACCCTAATTGGACAAGAATAAGACTAGGGATGACGTAAATGACCTAAATGTTCATCCAATGACACAAATGAACTTATTGGATGCACAAGATTGGTTAAACACCCTAATTGGACAAGAATAAGCCTAGGGAGGACGAAAATGACCTAAATGTTCATCCAATGACACAAATGAATTTATTGGATGCACAAGTTTGGTTAAAAACCCTAATTGGACAAGAATAAGCCTAGGGAGGACGAAAATGACCTAAATGTTCATCCAATGACACAAATGAACTTATTTAATGCACAAGATTCGTTAAAAACCCTAATCTGACAAGAAGAAGCCTAGGGAGGACGAAAATGACCTAAATGTTCCTCCAATGACACAAACACACCTATTGGATGCACAAGATTGCATAAAAACCCTAATTGGACAAGAATAAGACTAGGGAGGACGAAAATGACCTAAATGTTCATCCAGTGACACAAATGAACTTATTGGATGCACAAGATTGGTTAAAAACCCTAATTGGACAAGAATAAGCCTAGGGAGGACGAAAATGACCTAAATGTTCGTCCAATGACACAAACACACCTATTGGATGCACAAGATTGCATAAAAACCCTAATTGGACAAGAATAAGACTAGGGAGGACTAAAATAACCTAAATGTTCATCCAATGAAACAAATGAACTTATTGGATGCACAAGATTGGTTAAAAACCCTAATTGGACAAGAATAAGCATAGGGAGGACGAAAATGACCTAAACGTTCATCCAATGACACAAACCCACATATTGGATGCACAAGATTGCTTAAAACCCCAATTGGACAAGAATAAGACTAGGGAGGACGAAAATGACCTAAATGTTCATCCAATGACACAAATGAACTTATTGAATGCACAAGATTGGTTAAAAACCCTAATTGGACAAGAATAAGCCTAGGGAGGACGTAAATGACCTAAATGTTCCTCCAATGACACAAACACACCTATTGGATGCACAAGATTGCATAAAAACCCTAATTGGACAAGAATAAGCCTAGGGAGGACGAAAATGACCTAAATGTTCGTCCAATGACACAAACACACCTATTGGATGCACAAGATTGCATAAAAACCCTAATTGGACAAGAATAAGACTAGGGAGGACGTAAATGACCTAAATGTTCCACCAATGACACAATGAACTTATTGGATGCACAAGGTTGGTTAAAAACCCTAATTGGACAAGAATAAGCCTAGGGAGGAAGAAAATGACCTAAATGTTCGTCCAATGACACAAACACACCTATTGGATGCACAAGATTGCATAAAAACCCTAATTGGACAAGAATAAGCCTAGGGAGGACGAAAATGACCTAAATGTTCGTCCAATGACACAAACACACCTATTGGATGCACAAGATTGCATAAAAACCCTAATTGGACAAGAATAGGCCTAGGGAGGACGAAAATGACCTAAATGTTCATCCAATGACACAATTGAACTTATTGGATACACAAGATTGGTTAAAAACCCTAATTGGACAAGAATAAGCCTAGGGAGGACGAAAATGACCTAAATGTTCATCCAATGACACAAATGAACTTATTGGATGCACAAGATTGGTTAAAAACCCTAATTGGACAAGAATAAGCCTAGGGAGGACGTAAATGACATAAATGTTCGTCCAATGACACAAACACACATATTGGATGCACAAGATTGCTTAAAACCCTAATTGGACAAGAATAAGACTAGGGAGGACGAAAATGACCTAAATGTTCATCCAATGACACAAATGAACTTATTGGATGCACAAGATTGGTTAAAAACCCTAATTGGACAAGAATAAGCCTAGGGAGGACGAAAATGACCTAAATGTTCGTCCAATGACACAAACACACCTATTGGATGCACAAGATTGCATAAAAACCCTAATTGGACAAGAATAAGACTAGGAAGGACGAAAATGACCTAAATGTTCGTCCAATGACACAAATGAACTTATTGGATGCACAAGATTGGTTAAAAACCCTAATTGGACAAGAATAAGCATAGAGAGGACGAAAATGACCTAAACGTTCATCCAATGACACAAACCCACATATTGGATGCACAAGATTGCTTAAAACCCTAATTGGACAAGAATAAGACTAGGGAGGACGAAAATGACCTAAATGTTCATCCAATGACACAAATGAACTTATTGGATGCACAAGATTGGTTAAAAACCCTAATTGGACAAGAATAAGCCTAGGGAGGACGAAAATGACCTAAATGTTCGTCCAATGACACAAACACACCTATTGGATGCACAAGATTGCATAAAAACCCTAATTGGACAATAATAAGACTAGGGAGGACGAAAATGACCTAAATGTTCATCCAATGACACAAACACACCTATTGGATGCACAAGATTGCATAAAAACCCTAATTGGACAAGAATAAGACTAGGGAGGACGAAAATGACCTAAATGTTCTTCCAATGACACAAACACACCTATTGGATGCACAAGATTGCATAAAAACCCTAATTGGAGAAGAATAAGACTAGGGAGGACGAAAATGACCTAAATGTTCGTCCAATGACACAAACACACCTATTGGATGCACAAGATTGCATAAAAACCCTAATTGGACAAGAATAAGACTAGGGAGGACGAAAATGACCTAAATGTTCATCCAATGACACAAATGAACTTATTGTATGCACAAGATTGGTTAAAAAACCCTAGTTGGACAAGAATAAGCATAGGGAGGACGAAAATTACCTAAATGTTCATCCAATGACACAAACACACATATTGGATGCACAAGATTGCTTAAAACCCTAATTGGACAAGAATAAGACTAGGGAGGACGAAAATGACCTAAATGTTCATCCAATGACACAAATGAACTTATTGGATGCACAAGATTGGTTGAAAACCCTAATTGGACAAGAATAAGCCTAGGGAGGACGTAAATGACCTAAATGTTCCACCAATGACACAAATGAACTTATTGGATGCACAAGGTTGGTTAAAAACCCTAATTGGACAAGAATAAGCCTAGGGAGGACGAAAATGACCTAAATGTTCAACCAATGACACAAATGAACTTATTGGATGCACAAGGTTAGTTAAAAACCCTAATTGAACAAGAATTAGCCTAGGGAGGACGAAAATGACCTAAATGTTCATCCAATGACACAAATGAACTTATTGGATGCACAAGATTGGTGAAAAACCCTAATTGGACAAGAATAAGCGTAGGGAGGAAGAAAATGACCTAAATGTTCATCCAATGACACAAATGAACTTATTGGATGCACAAGATTGGTTAAAAACCCTAATTGGACAAGAATAAGCATAGGGAGGACGAAAATGACCTAAATGTTCATCCAATGACACAAAACCACATATTGGATGCACAAGATTGCTTAAAACCCTAATTGGACAAGAATAAGACTAGGGAGGACCAAAATGACCTAAATGTTCATCCAATGACACAAATGAACTTATTGGATGCACAAGATTGGTTAAAAACCCTAATCGGACAAGAATAAGCCTAGGGAGGACGAAAATGACCTAAATGTTCGTCCAATGACACAAACACACCTATTGGATGCACAAGATTGCATAATAACCCTAATTGGACAAGAATAAGACTAGGGAGGACGAAAATGACCTAAATGTTCCTCCAATGACACACACACCTATTGGATGCACAAGATTGCATAAAAACCCTAATTGGACAGGAATAAGACTTGGGAGGACGAAAATGACCTAAATGTTCGTCCAATGACACAAACACACCTATTGGATGCACAAGATTGCATAAAAACCCTAATTGGACAAGAATAAGCCTAGGGAGGACGAAAATGACCTAAATGTTCGTCCAATGACACAAACACACCTATTGGATGCACAAGATTGCATAAAAACCCTAATTGGACAAGAATAAGACTAGGGAGGACGAAAATGACCTAAATGTTCATCCAATGACACAAATGAACTTATTCGATGCACAAGATTGGTTAAAAACCCTAATTGGACAAGAATAATACCTAGGGATGACGAAAATGACCTAAATGTTCCTCCAATGACACAAACACACCTATTGGATGCACAAGATTCCATAAAAACCCTAATTGGACAAGAATAAGACTAGGGATGACCAAAATGACCTAAATGTTCCTCCAATGACACAAACACACCTATTGGATGCACAAGATTGGTTAAAAACCCTAATTGGACAAGAATAAGCCTAGGGAGGACGAAAATGACCTAAATGTTCGTCCAATGACACAAACACACCTATTGGATGCACAAGATTGCATAAAAACCCTAATTGGACAAGAATAAGACTAGGGAGGACGAAAATGACCTAAATGTTCATCCAATGACACAAATGAACTTATTGGATGCACAAGGTTGGTTAAAAACCATAATTGGACAAGAATAAGCCTAGGGACGACGAAAATGACCTAAATGTTCGTCCAATGACACAAATACACCTATTGGATGCACAAGATTGCATAAAAACCCTAATTGGACAAGAATAAGCATAGGGAGGACGAAAATGACCTAAATGTACCTCCAATGACACAAACACACCTATTGGATGCACAAGATTGGTTAAAAACCCTAATTGGACAAGAATAAGCCTAGGGAGGACGAAAATGACCTAAATGTTCGTCCAATGACACAAACACACCTATTGGATGCACAAGATTGCATAAAAACCCTAATTGGACAAGAATAAGACTAGGGAGGACGAAAATGACCTAAATGTTCATCCAATGACACAAATGAACTTATTGGATGCACAAGATTGGTTAAAAACCCTAATTGGACAAGAATACGCCTAGGGAGGACGAAAATGACCTAAATGTTCATCCAATGACACAAATGAACTTATTGGATGCACAAGATTGGTTGAAAACCCTAATTGGACAAGAATAAGCCTAGGGAGGACGAAAATGACCTAAATGTTCATCCAATGACACAAATGAACTTATTGTATGCACCAGATTGGTTAAAAACCCTAATTGGACAAGAATAAGCATAGGGAGGACGAAAATTACCTAAATGTTCATCCAATGACACAAACACACATATTGGATGCACAAGATTGCTTAAAACCCTAATTGGACAAGAATAAGACTAGGGAGGACAAAAATGACCTAAATGTTCAGCGAATGACACAAATGTACTTATTGGATGCACAAGATTGGTTAAAAACCCTAATTGGACAAGAATAAGCCTAGGGAGGACGAAAATGACCTAAAAGTTCGTCCAATGACAAACACACCTATTGGATGCACAAGATTGCATAAAAACCCAAATTGGACAAGAATAAGACTAGGGAGGACGAAAATGACCTAAATGTTCCTCCAATGACACAAACATACCTATTGGATGCACAAGATTGCATAAAAACCCTAATTGGACAAGAATAAGACTAGGGAGGACGAAAATGACCTAAATGTTCCACCAATGACACAAATGAACTTATTGGATGCACAAGGTTGGTTAAAAACCCTAATTGGACAAGAATAAGCCTAGGGAGGACGAAAATGACCTAAATGTTCAACCAATGACACAAATGAACTTATTGGATGCACAAGGTTGGTTAAAAACCCTAATTGGACCAGAATAAGCCTAGGGAGGACGTAAATGACCTAAATGTTCCACCAATGACACAAATGAACTTATTGGATGCACAAGGTTGGTTAAAAACCCTAATTGGACAAGAATAAGCCTAGGGAGGACGAAAATGACCTAAATGTTCAACCAATGACACAAATGAACTTATTGGATGCACGAGGTTGGTTAAAAACCCTAATTGGACAAGAATAAGCCTAGGGAGGACGAAAATGACCTAAATGTTCAACCAATGACACAAATGAACTTATTGGATGCACAAGGTTGGTTAAAAACCCTAATTGGACAAGAATAAGCCTAGGGAGGACGAAAATGACCTAAATGTTCAACCAATGACACAAATGAACTTATTGGATGCACAAGGTTGGTTAAAAACCATAATTGGACAAGAATAAGCCTAGGGAGGACGAAAATGACCTAAATGTTCGTCCAATGACACAAACACACCTATTGGATGCACAGGATTGCCTAAAAACCCTAATTGGACAAGAATAAGCCTAAGGAGGACGTAAATGACCTAAATGTTCATCCAATGACACAAACACACCTATTGGATGCACAAGATTGCATAAAAACCCTAATTCGACAAGAATAAGACTAGGGAGGACGAAAATGAACTAAATGTTCATCCAATGACACAAATGAACTTATTGGATGCACAAGATTGGTTAAAAACCCTAATTGGACAAGAATAAGCCTAGGGAGGACGTAAATGACCTAAATGTTCACCAATGACACAAATGAACTTATTGGATGCACAAGATTGGTTAAAAACCCTAATTGGACAAGAATAAGCATAGGGAGGACGAAAATGACCTAAATGTTCATCCAATGACACAAACACACATATTGGATGCACAAGATTGCTTAAAACCCTAATTGGACAAGAATAAAACTAGGGATGACGAAAATGACCTAAATGTTCATCCAATGACACAAATGAACTTATTGGATACACAAGATTGGTTAAAAACCCTAATTGGACAAGAATAAGCCTAGGGAGGACGAAAATGACCTAAATGTTCGTCCAATGACACAAACACACCTATTGGATGCACAAGATTGCATAAAAACCCTAATTGGACAAGAATAAGACTAGGGAGGACGAAAATGACCTAAATGTTCCTCCAATGACACAAACACACCTATTGGATGCACAAGATTGCATAAAAACCCTAATTGGATAAGAATAAGACTAGGGAGGACGAAAATGACCTAAATGTTCATCCAATGATACAAATGAACTTATTGGATGCACAAGATTCGTTAAAAACCCTAATTGGACAAGAATAAGCCTAGGGAGGACGAAAATGACCTAAATGTTCATCCAATGACACAAATGAACTTATTGGATGCACAAGATTGGTTGAAAACCCTAATTGGACAAGAATAAGCCTAGGGAGGACGAAATTGACCTAAATGTTCGTCCAATGACACAAATGAACTTATTGGATGCACAAGATTGGTTAAAAACCCTAATTGGACAAGAATAAGTCTAGGGAGGACGAAATTGACCTAAATGTTCGTCCAATGACACAAATGAACTTATTGGATGCACAAGATTGGTTAAAAACCCTAATTCGACAAGAATAAGCCTAGGGAGGACGAAAATGACCTTAATGTTCATCCAATGACACAAATGAACTTATTGGATGCACAAGATTAGTTAAAAACCCTAATTGGACAAGAATAAGCCTAGGGAGGACGAAAATGACCTAAATGTTCGTCCAATGACACAAACACACCTATTGGATGCACAAGATTGCATAAAAACCCTAATTGGACAAGAATAAGACTAGGGAGGACGAAAATGACCTAAATGTTCCTCCAATGACACAAACACACCTATTGGATGTACAAGATTGCATAAAAACCCTAATTGGACAAGAATAAGACTATGGAGGACGTAAATGACCTAAATGTTCCACCAATGACACAAATGAACTTATTGGATGCACAAGGTTGGTTAAAAACCCTAATTGGACAAGAATAAGCCTAGGGAGGACGAAAATGACCTAAATGTTCAACCAATGACACAAATGAACTTATTGGATGCACAAGATTGGTTAAAAACCCTAATTGGACAAGAATAAGCCTAGGGAGGACGAAAATGACCTGAATGTTCATCCAATGACACAAATGAACTTATTGGATGCACAAGATTGGTTAAAAACCCTAATTGGACAAGAATAAGCATAGGGAGGACGAAAATGACCTAAATGTTCATCCAATGACACAAACCCACATATTGGATGCACAAGATTGCTTAAAACCCTAATTTGACAAGAATAAGACTAGGGAGGACGAAAATGACCTAAATGTTCATCCAATGACACAAATGAACTTATTGAATGCACAAGATTGGTTAAAAACCCCAATCGGACAAGAATAAGCCTAGGGAGGACGAAAATGACCTAAATGTTCGTCCAATGACACAAACACACCTATTGGATGCACAAGATTGCATAAAAACCCTAATTGGACAAGAATAAGACTAGGGAGAACGAAAATGACCTAAATGTTCCTTCAATGACACAAACACACCTATTGGATGCACAAGATTGCATAAAAACCCTAATTGGACAAGAATAAGACTAGGGAGGACGAAAATGACCTAAATGTTCCTCCAATGACACAAACACACCTATTGGATGCACAAGATTGCATAAAAACCCTAATTCGACAACAATAAGACTAGGGAGGACGAAAATGACCTAAATGTTCATCCAATGACACAAATGAACTTATTGGATGCACAAGATTGGTTAAAAACCCTAATTGGACAAGAATAAGCCTAGGGAGGACGAAAATGACCTAAATGTTAAATCAATGAGACAAATGAACTTATTGGATGCACAAGGTTGGTTAAAAACCCTAATTGGACAAGAATAAGCCTAGGGAGGACGAAAATGACCTAAATGTTCGTCCAATGACACAAACACACCTATTGGATGCACAAGATTGCAGAAAAACCCTAATTGGACAAGAATAAGACTAGGGAGGACGTAAATGACCTAAATGTTCCACCAATGACACAAATGAACTTATTGGATGCACAAGGTTGGTTAAAAACCCTAATTGGACAAGAATAAGCCTAGGGAGGACGAAAATGACCTAAATGTTCAACCAATGACACAAATGAACTTATTGGATGCACAAGGTTGGATAAAAACCCTAATTAGACAAGAATAAGCCTAGGGAGGACGAAAATGACCTAAATGTTCGTCCAATGACACAAACACACCTATTGGATGCACAAGATTGCATAAAAACCCTAATTGGACAAGAATAAGACTAGGGGGGACGAAAATGACCTAAATGTTCCTCCAATGACACAAACACACCTATTGGATGCAAAAGATTGCATAAAAACCCTAATTGGACCAGAATAAGACTAGGGAGGACGAAAATGACCTAAATGTTCATCCAATGACACAAATGAACTTATTGGATGCACAAGATTGGTTAAAAACCCTAATTAGACAAGAATAAGCCTAGGGAGGACGAAAATGACCTAAATGTTCGTCCAATGACACAAACACACCTATTGGATGCACAAGATTGCATAAAAACCCTAATTGGACAAGAATAAGACTAGGGAGGACGAAAATGACCTAAATGTTCATCCAATGACACAAATGAACTTATTGGATGCACAAGATTGGTTAAAAACCCTAATTGGACAAGAATAAGCATAGGGAGGACGAAAATGACCTAAACGTTCATCCAATGACACAAACCCACATATTGGATGCACAAGATTGCTTTAAACCCTAATTGGACAAGAATAAGACTAGGGAGGACGAAAATGACCTAAATGTTCATCCAATGACACAAATGAACTTATTGGATGCACAAGATTGGTTAAAAACACTAATTGGACAAGAATAAGCCTAGGGAGGACGAAAATGACCTAAATGTTCGTCCAATGACACAAACACACCTATTGGATGCACAAGATTGCATAAAAACCCTAATTGGACAAGAATAAGACAAGGGAGGACGAAAATGACCTAAATGTTCGTCCAATGACACAAACACACCTATTGGATGCACAAAATTGCATAAAAACCCTAATTGGACAAGAATAAGACTAGGGAGGACGAAAATGACCTAAATGTTCCTCCAATGACACAAACACACCTATTGGATGCACAAGATTGCATAAAAACCCTAATTGGACAAGAATAAGACTAGGGAGGACGTAAATGACCTAAATGTTCCACCAATGACACAAATGAACTTATTGGATGCACAAGGTTGGTTAAAAACCCTAATTGGACAAGAATAAGCCTAGGTAGGACGAAAATTACCTAAATGTTCAACCAATGACACAAATGAACTTATTGGATGCACAAGGTTGGTTAAAAACCCTAATTGGACAAGAATAAGCCTAGGGAGGACGAAAATGACCTAAATGTTCGTCCAATGACACAAACACACCTATTGGATGCACAAGATTGCAAAAAAACCCTAATTGGAAAGAATAAGACTAGAGGGGACGAAAATGACCTAAATGTTCCTCCAATGACACAAACACACCTATTGGATGCACAAGATTGGTTAAAAACCCTAATTGGACAAGAATAAGCCTAGGGAGGACGAAAATGACCTAAATGTTTGTCCAATGACACAAACACACATATTGGATGCACAAGATTGCATAAAAACCCTAATTGGACAAGAATAAGACTAGGGAGGACGAAAATGACCTAAATGTTCATCCAATGACACAAATGAACTTATTGGATGCACAAGATTGGTTAAAAACCCTAATTGGACAAGAATAAGCCTAGGGAGGACGAAAATGACCTAAATGTTCGTCCAATGACACAAACACACCTATTGGATCCACAAGATTGCATAAAAACCCTAATTTGACAAGAATAAGATTAGGGAGGACGAAAATGACCTAAATGTTCCTCCAATGACACAAATGAACTTATTGGATGCACAAGGTTGGTTAAAAACCCTAATTGGACAAGAATAAGCCTAGGGAGGACGAAAATGACCTAAATGTTCAACCAATGACACAAATGAACTTATTGGATGCACAAGATTGGTTAAAAACCCTAATTGGACAAGAATAAGCCTAAGGAGGACGAAAATGACCTAAATGTTCATCCAATGACACAAATGAACTTATTGGATGCACAAGATTGGTTAAAAACCCTAATTGGACAAGAATAAGCCTAGGGAGGACGAAAATGACCTAAATGTTCGTCCAATAACACAAACACACCTATTGGATGCACAAGATTGCATAAAAACCCTAATTAGACAAGAATAAGACTAGGGAGGACGAAAATGACCTAAATGTTCATCCAATGACACAAATGAACTTATTGTATGCACAAGATTGGTTAAAAACCCTAATTGGACAAGAATAAGCATAGGGAGAACGAAAATGACCTAAATGTTCATCCAATGACACAAACACACATATTGGATGCACAAGATTGCTTAAAACCCTAATTGGACAAGAATAAGACTAGGGAGGACGAAAATGAGCTAAATGTTCATCCAATGACACAAATGAACTTATTGGATGCACAAGGTTGGTTAAAAACCCTAATTGGACAAGAATAAGCCTAGGGAGGACGAAAATGACCTAAATGTTCAACCAATGACACAAATGAACTTATTGGATGCACAAGATTGGTTAAAAACCCTAATTGGACAATAATAAGCCTAGGGAGGACGTAAATGACCTAAATGTTTAACCAATGACACAAATGAACTTCTTGGATGCACAAGGTTGTTTAAAAACCCTATTTGGACAAGAATAAGCCTAGGGAGGACAAAAATGACCTAAATTTTCGTCCAATGACACAAACACACCTATTGGATGCACAAGATTGCATAAAAACCCTAATTGGACAAGAATAAGCCTAGGGAGGACGAAAATGACTTAAATGTTCATCCAATGAAACAAATGAACCTATTGGAGGCACAAGATTGGTTAAAAACCCTAATTTGACAAGAATAAGCCTAGGGAGGAGGAAAATGACCTAAATGTTCATCCAATGACACAAATGAACTTATTGGTTGCACAAGATTGGCTAAAACCCCTAATTGGACAAGATTTAGCCTATGGAGGACGAAAATGACGTAAATGTTCATCCAATGACACAAATGAACTTATTGGATGCACAAGATTGGTTAAAACTCCTAATTGGACAAGAATAAGCCTAGGGAGGACGAAAATGACCTAAATGTTCGTCCAATGACACAAACACACCTATTGGATGCACAAGATTGCATAAAAACCCTAATTGGACAAGAATAAGACTAGGGAGGACGAAAATGACCTAAATGTTCCTCCAATGACACAAACACACCAATTGGATGCACAAGATTGCATAAAAACCCTAATTCGACAAGAATAAGACTAGGGAGGACAAAAATGACCTAAATGTTCCTCCAATGACACAAACACACCTATTGGATGCACAAGATTGCATAAAAACCCTAATTGGACAAGAATAAGACAAGGGAGGACGAAAATGACATAAATGTTCATCCAATGACACAAATGAACTTATTGTATGCACAAGATTGGTTAAAAACCCTAATTGGACAAGAATAAGCATAGGGAGGACGAAAATTACCTAAATGTTCATCCAATGACACAAACACACATATTGGATGCACAAGATTGCTTAAAACCCTAATTGGACAAGAATAAGCCTAGGGAGAACGAAAATGACCTAAATGTTCGTCCAATGACACAAACACACCTATTGGATGCACAAGATTGCATAAAATCCCTAATTGGAAAAGAATAAGACTAGGGAGGACGAAAATGACCTAAATGTTCCTCCAATGACACAAACACACCTATTGGATGCACAAGATTGCATAAAACCCTAATTGGACAAGAATAAGCCTAGGGAGGACGAAAATGACCTAAATGTTCGTCCAATGACACAAACACACCTATTGGATGCACAAGATTGCATAAAAACCCTAATTGGACAAGAATAAGACTAGGGAGGACGAAAATGACCTAAATGTTCCTCCAATGACACAAACACACCTATTGGATGCACAAGATTGCATAAAAACCCTAATTGGACAAGAATAAGACTAGGGAGGACGAAAATGACCTAAATGTTCCTCCAATGACACAAACACACCTATTGGATGCACAAGATTGCATAAAAACCCTAATTCGACAAGAATAAGACTAGGGAGGACGAAAATGACCTAAATGTTCATCCAATGACATAAATGAACTTATTGGTTGCACAAGATTGGTTAAAAACCCTAATTGGACAAGAATAAGCCTAGGGAGGACGAAAATGACCTAAATGTTCGTCCAATGACACAAACACACCTATTGGATGCACAAGATTGCATAAAAACCCTAATTGGACAAGAATAAGACTAGGGAGGACGAAAATGACCTAAATGTTCCTCCAATGACACAAACACACCTATTGGATGCACAAGATTGCATAAAAACCCTAATTCGACAAGAATAAGACTAGGGAGGACGAAAATGACCTAAATGTTACTCCAATGACACAAATGAACTTATTGGATGCACAAGATTGGTTAAAAACCCTAATTGGACAAGAATAAGCCTAGGGAGGACGAAAATGACCTAAATGTTCGTCCAATGACACAAACACACCTATTGGATGCACAAGATTGCATAAAAACCCTAATTGGACAAGAATAAGACTAGGGAGGACGAAAATGACCTAAATGTTCATCCAATGACACAAATGAACTTATTGGATGCCCAAGATTGGTTAAAAACCCTAATTGGACAAGAATAAGCATAGGGAGGACGAAAATGACCTAAACGTTCATCCAATGACACAAACCCACATATTGGATGCACAAGATTGCTTAAAACCCTAATTGGACAAGAATAAGACTAGGGAGGACGAAAATGACCTAAATGTTCATCCAATGACACAAATGAACTTATTGGATGCACAAGATTGGTTAAAAACCCTAATTGGACAAGAATAAGCCTAGGGAGGACGAAAATGACCTAAATGTTCGTCCAATGACACAAACACACCTATTGGATGCACAAGATTGCATAAAAACCCTAATTGGACAAGAATAAGCCTAGGGAGGACAAAAATGACCTAAATGTTCATCCAATTACACAAATGAACTTATTGGAAGCACAAGATTGGTTAAAAACCCTAATTGGACAAAAATAAGCCTAGGGAGGACGAAAATGACCTAAATAATCATCCAATGACACAAATGAACTTATTGGATGCACAAGATTGGTTAAAAACCCTAATTGGACAAGAATAAGCCTAGGGAGGACGAAAATGACCTAAATGTTCATCCAATGACACAAACACACCTATTGGATGCACAAGATTGGTTAGAAACCCTAATTGGACAAGAATAAGCCTAGGAAGGACTAAAATGACCTAAATGTTAATCCAATGACACAAATGAACTTATTGGATGCACAAGATTGGTTAAAAACCCTAATTGGACAAGAATAAGCCTAGGGAGGACGAAAATGACCTAAATGTTCATCCAATGACACAAACACACCTATTGGATGCACAAGATTGGTTAAAAACCCTAATTGGACAAGAATAAGCCTAGGGAGGACGAAAATGACGTAAATGTTCGTCCAATGACACAAACACACCTATTGGATGCACAAGATTGCATAAAAACCCTAATTGGACAAGAATAAGACTAGGGAGGACGAAAATGACCTAAATGTTCATCCAATGACACAAATGAACTTATTGGATCCACAAGATTTGTTAAAAACCCTAATTGGACAAGAATAAGCCTAGGGAGGACGAAAATGACCTAAATGTTCGTCCAATGACACAAACACACCTATTGGATGCACAAGATTGCATAAAAACCCTAATTGGACAAGAATAAGACTAGGGAGGACGTAAATGACCAAAATGTTCCACCAATGACACAAATGAACTTATTGGATGCACAAGGTTGGTTAAAAACCCTAATTGGACAAGAATAAGCCTAGGGAGGACGAAAATGACCTAAATGTTCAACCAATGACACAAATGAACATATTGGATGCACAAGATTGGTTAAAAACCCTAATTGGACAAGAATAAGCCTAGGGAGGACGAAAATGACCTAAATGTTCGTCCAATGACACAAACACACCTATTGGATGCACAAGATTGCATAAAAACCCTAATTGGACAAGAATAAGACTAGGGAGGACGAAAATGACATAAATGTTCCTCCAATGACACAAATACACCTATTGGATGCACAAGATTGCATAAAAACCCTAATTCGACAAGAATAAGACTAGGGAGGACGAAAATGACCTAAATGTTCCTCCAATGACACAAACACACCTATTGGATGCACAAGATTGCATAAAAACCCTAATTGGACAAGAATAAGACTAGTGAGGACGTAAATGACCTAAATGTTCCACCAATGACACAAATGAACTTATTGGATGCACAAGGTTGGTTAAAAACCCTAATTGGACAAGAATAAGCCTAGGGAGGACGAAAATGACCTAAATGTTCGTCCAATGACACAAACACACCTATTGGATGCACAAGATTGCATAAAAACCCTAATTGGACAAGAATAAGACTAGGGAGGACGAAAATGACCTAAATGTTCCTCCAATGACACAAACACACCTATTGGATGCACAAGATTGCATAAAAACCCTAATTCGACAAGAATAAAACTAGGGAGGACGAAAATGACCTAAAAGTTCATCCAATGACACAAATGAACTTATTGGATGCACAAGATTGGTTAAAAACCCTAATTGGACAAGAATAAGCCTAGGGAGGACGAAAATGACCTAAAAGTTCGTCCAATGACACAAACACACCTATTGGATGCACAAGATTGCATAAAAACCCTAATTGGACAAGAATAAGACTAGGGAGGACGAAAATGACCTAAATGTTCCTCCAATGACACAAACACACATATTGGATGCACAAGATTGCTTAAAACCCTAATTGGACAAGAATAAGACTAGGGATGTCGAAAATGACCTAAATGTTCATCCAATGACACAAATGAACTTATTGGATGCACAAGATTGGTTAAAAACCCTACTTGGACAAGGATAAGCCTAGGGAGGATGAAAATGACCTAAATGTTCGTCCAATGACACAAACACACCTATTGGATGCACAAGATTGCATAAAAACCCTAATTGGACAAGAATAAGACTAGGGAGGACGAAAATGACCTAAATGTTCCTCCAATGACACAAACACACCTATTGGATGCACAAGATTGCATAAAAACCCTAATTGGACAAGAATAAGACTAGGGAGGACGAAAATGACCTAAATGTTCCTCCAATGACAGAAACACACCTTTTGGATGCACAACATTGCATAAAAACCCTAATTCGACAAGAATAAGACTAGGGAGGACGAAAATGACCTCAATGTTCCTCCAATGACACAAACACACCTATTGGATGCACAAGATTGCATAAAAACCCTAATTGGACAAGAATAAGACTAGGGAGGACGAAAATGACCTAAATGTTCCTCCAATGACACAAACACACCTATTGGATGCACAAGATTGCATAAAAACCTAATTCGACAAGAATAAGACTAAGGACGACGAAAATTACCTAAATGTTCATCCAATGACACAAATGAACTTATTGGATGCACAAGATTGGTTAAAAACCCTAATTGGACAAGAATAAGCCTAGGGAGGACGAAAATGACCTAAATGTTCGTCCAATGACACAAACACACCTATTGGATGCACAAGATTGCATAAAAACCCTAATTGGACAAGAATAAGACTAGGGAGGACGAAAATGACCTAAATGTTCCTCCAATGACACAAACACACCTATTGGATGCACAAGATTGCATAAAAACCCAAATTAGACAAGAATAAGACTAGGGAGGACGTAAATTACCTAAATGTTCCACCAATGACACAAATGAACTTATTGGATGCACAAGGTTGGTTAAAAACCCTAATTGGACAAGAATAAGACTAGGGAGGACGAAAATGACCTAAATGTTCATCCAATGACACAAATGAACTTATTGGATGCACAAGATTGGTTAAAAACCCTAATGACAAGAATAAGCCAAGGGAGGACGAAAATGACTTAAATGTTCGTCCAATGACACAAACACACCTATTGGATGCACAAGATTGCATAAAAACCCTAATTGGACAAGAATAAGCCTAGGGAGGACGAAAATGACCTAAATGTTCGTCCAATGACACAAACACACCTATTGGATGCACAAGATTGCATAAAAACCCTAATTGGATAAGAATAAGACTAGGGAGGACGTAAATGACCTAAATGTTCCACCAATGACACAAATGAACTTATTGGATGCACAAGGTTGGTTAAAAACCATAATTGGACAAGAATAAGCCTAGGAAGGACGAAAATGACCTAAATGTTCAACCAATGACACAAATGAACTTATTGGATGCACAAGGTTGGTTAAAAAGCCTAATTGGACCAGAATAAGCCTAGGGAGGACGAAAATGACCTAAATGTTCGTCCAATGACACAAACACACCTATTGGATGCACAAGATTGCATAAAAACCCTAATTGGACAAGAATAAGCCTAGGGAGGACGAAAATGACCTAAATGTTCGTCCAATGACACAAACACACCTATTGGATGCACAAGATTGCATAAAAACCCTAATTGGACAAGAATAAGACTAGGGAGGACGAAAATGACCTAAATGTTCATCCAATGACACAAATGAACTTATTGGATGCACAAGATTGGTTAAAAACCCTAATTGGACAAGAATAAGCCTAGGGAGGACGAAAATGACCTAAATGTTCAACCAATGACACAAATGAACTTATTGGATGCACAAGATTGGTTAAAAACCCTAATTGGACAAGAATAAGCCTAGGGAGGACTTAAATGACCTAAATGTTCCTCCAATGACAGAAATGAACTTATTGGATGCACAAGATTGGTTAAAAACCCTAATTGGACAAGAATAAGCATAGGGAGGACGAAAATGACCTAAATGTTCGTCCAATGACACAAACACACCTATTGGATGCACAAGATTGCATAAAAACCCTAATTGGACAAGAATAAGACTAGGGAGGACGAAAATGACCTAAATGTTCGTGTAATGATACAAATGAACTTATTGGATGCACAAGATTGGTTAAAAACCCTAATTGAACAAGAATAAGCATAGGGAGGACGAAAATGACCTAAATGTTCGTCCAATGACACAAACACACCTATTGGATGCACAAGATTGCATAAAAACCCTAATTGGACAAGAATAAGACTAGGGAGGACGAAAATGACCTAAATGTTCGTCCAATGACACAAACACACCTATTGGATGCACAAGATTGCATAAAAACCCTAATTGGACAAGAATACGATTAGGGAGGACGAAAATGACCTAAATGTTCCTCCATTGACACAAACACACCTTTCGGATGCACAAGATTGGTTAAAAACCCTAATTGGACAAGAATAAGCCTAGGGAGAATGAAAATGACCTAAATGTTCATCCAATGACACAAATGAACTTATTGGATGCACAAGGTTGGTTAAAAACCCTAATTGGACAAGAATAAGGCTAGGGACGACGAAAATGACCTAAATGTTCGTCCAATGACAAAACACACCTATTGGATGCACAAGATTGCATAAAAACCCTAATTGGACAAGAATAAGACTAGGGAAGACAAAAATGACCTAAATGTTCCTCCAATGTCACAAATGAACTTATTGGATGCACAAGGTTGGTTACAAACTCTAAGTGGACAAGATTAAGTCTAGGGAGGACGAGAATGTCCTAAATGTTCAACCAATTACACAAATGAACTTATTGGATGCACAAGGTTTGTTAAAAACCCTAATTGGACAAGAATAAGCCTAGGAAGGACGACAATGACCTAAATGTTCGTCCAATGACACAAACACACCTGTTGGATGCACAAGATTGCATAAAACCCTAATTGGACAAAAATAAGCCTAGGGAGGACGAAAATGACCTAAATGTTCCTCCAATGACACAAATGAACTTATTGGATGCACAAGGTTGGTTAAAAACCCTAATTGGACAAGAATAAGCCTAGGGAGGACGAAAATGACCTAAATGTTCAACCAATGACACAAATGAACTTATTGGATGCACAAGGTTGGTTAAAAACCCTAATTGGACCAGAATATGCCTAGGGAGGACGAAAATGACCTAAATGTTCGTCCAATGACACAAACACACCTATTGGATGCACAAGATTGCATAAAAACCCTAATTGGACAAGAATAAGCCTAGGGAGGACGAAAATGACCTAAATGTTCATCCAATGACACAAATGAACTTATTAGATGCACAAGATTGGTTAAAAACCCTAATAGGACAAGAATAAGGCTAGGGAGGACAAAAATGACCTAAATGTTCATCCAATGACACAAATGAACTTATTGGATGCACAAGATTGGCTAAAAACCCTAATTGGACAATAATAAGCCTAGGGAGGACAAAAATGACCTAAATGTTCGTCCAATGACACAAACACACCTATTGGATGCTCAAGATTGCATAAAAACCCTAATTGGACAAGAATAAGCCTAGGGAGGACGAAAATGACCTAAATGTTCGTCCAATGACACAAACACACCTATTGGATGCACAAGATTGCATAAAAACCCTAATTGGACAAGAATAAGACTAGGGAGGACGTAAATGACCTAAATGTTCCACCAATGACACAAATGAACTTATTGGATGCACAAGGTTGGTTAAAAACCCTAATTGGACAAGAATAAGCCTAGGGAGGACGAAAATGACCTAAATGTTCAACCAATGACACAAATGAACTTATTGAATGCACAAGGTTGGTTAAAACCCTAATTGGACAAGAATAAGCCTAGGGAGGACGAAAATGACATAAATATTTGTCCAATGACACAAACACACCTATTGGATGCACATGATTGCCTAAAAACCCTAATCGGACAAAAATAAGCCTAGGGAGGACGAAAATGACCTAAATGTTCGTCCAATGACACAAACACACCTATTGGATGCACAAGATTGCATAAAAACCCTAATTGGACAAGAATAAGCCTAGGGAGGACGAAAATGACCTAAATGTTCATCCAATGACAAAAATGAATTTATTGGATGCACAAGATTGGTTAAAAACCCTAATTGGACAAGAATAAGCCTAGGGAGGACGAAAATGACCTAAATGTTCGTCCAATGACACAAACACACCTATTGGATGCACAAGATTGCATAAAAACCCTAATTGGACAAGAATAAGCCTAGGGAGGACGAAAATGACCTAAATGTTCATCCAATGACACAAATAAACTTATTGGAAGCACAAGATTGGTTAAAAACCCTAATTGGACAAGAATAAGCCTAGGGAGGACGAAAATGACCTAAATGTTCATCCAATGACACAAACACACCTATTGGATGCACAAGATTGCATAAAAACCCTAATTGGACAAGAATAAGACAAGGGAGGACGAAAATGACCTAAATGTTCATCCAATGACACAAATGAACTTATTGTATGCACAAGATTGGTTAAAAACCCTAATTGGACAAGAATAAGCATAGGGAGGACGAAAATTACCTAAATGTTCATCCAATGACACAAACACACATATTGGATGCACAAGATTGCTTAAAACCCTAATTGAACAAGAATAAGACTAGGGAGGACGTAAATGACCTAAATGTTCATCCAATGACACAAATGAACTTATTGGATGCACAAGATTGGTTAAAAACCCTAATTGGACAAGAATAAGCATAGGGAGGATGAAAATGACCTAAATGTTCGTCCAATGACACAAACACACCTATTGGATGCACAAGATTGCATAAAAACCCTAATTGGACAAGAATAAGCCTAGGGAGGACGAAAATGACCTAAATGTTCATCCAATGACACAACAAAACTTATTGGATACACAAGATTGGTTAAAAACCCTAATTGGACAAGAATAAGCCTAGGGAGGACGAAAATGACCTAAATGTTCATCCAATGACACAAATGAACTTATTGGATGCACAAGATTGGTTGAAAACCCTAATTGGACATGAATAAGCCTAGGGAGGACGTAAATGACCTAAATGTTCCACCAATGACACAAATGAACTTATTGGATGCACAAGGTTGGTTAAAAACCCTAATTGGACAAGAATAAGCCTAGGGAGGACGAAAATGACCTAAATGTTCAACCAATGACACAAATGAACTTATTGGATGCACAAGGTTGGTTAAAAACCCTAATTGAACAAGAATAAGCCTAGGGAGGACGAAAATAACCTAAATGTTCGTCCAATGACCAAATGAACTTATTGGATGCACAAGATTGGTTAAAAACCCTAATTAGACAAGAATAAGCCTAGGGAGGAAAAACATGACCAAAATGTTCATCCAATGACACAAATGAACTTATTGGATGCACAAGATTGGTTAAAAACCCTAATTGGACAAGAATAAGCGTAGTGAGGACGAAAATGACCTAAATGTTCGTCCAATGACACAAACACACCTATTGGATGCACTAGATTGCATAAAAACCCTAATTGGACAAGAATAAGACTAGGGAGGACGTAAATGACCTAAATGTTCCACCAATGACACAAATGAACTTATTGGATGCACAAGGTTGGTTAAAAACCCTAATTGGTCAAGAATAAGCCTAGGGAGGACGAAAATGACCTAAATGTTCAACCAATTACACAAATGAACTTATTGGATGCACAAGGTTGGTTAAAAACCCTAATTGGACAAGAATAAGCCTAGGGAGGACGAAAATGACCTAAATGTTCATCCAATGACACAAATGAACTTATTGGATGCACAAGATTGGTTGAAAACCCTAATTGGTCAAGAATAAGCTTAGGGAGGACGTAAATGACCTAAATGTTCCACCAATGACACAAATGAACTTATTGGATGCACAAGGTTGGTTAAAAACCCTAATTGGACAAGAATAAGCCTAGGGAGGACGAAAATGACCTAAATGTTCGTCCAATGACACAAACACACCTATTGGATGCACAAGATTGCATAAAAACCCTAATTGGACAAGAATAAGCCTAGTGAGGACGAAAATGACCTAAATGTTCGTCCAATGACACAAACACACCTATTGGATGCACTAGATTGCATAAAAACCCTAATTGGACAAGAATAAGACTAGGGAGGACGTAAATGACCTAAATGTTCCACAAATGACACAAATGAACTTATTGGATGCACAAGGTTGGTTAAAAACCCTAATTGGACAAGAATAAGCCTAGGGAGGATAAAAATGACCTAAATGTTCAACCAATGACACAAATGAACTTATTGGATGCACAAGGTTGGTTAAAAACCCTAATTGGACAAGAATAAGCCTAGGGAGGACGAAAATGACCTAAATGTTCGTCCAATGACACAAACACACCTATTGGATGCACAAGATTGCATAAAAACCCTAATTGGACAAGAATAAGCCTAGGGAGGACGAAAATGACCTAAATGTTCGTCCAATGACACAAACACACCTATTGGATGCACAAGATTGCATAAAAACCCTAATTGCACAAGAATAAGCCTAGGGAAGACAAAAATGACCTAAATGTTCATCCAATGACACAACTGAACTTATTAAATACACAAGATTGGTTAAAAACCCTAATTGGACAAGAATAAGCATAAGGAGGACGAAAATGACCTAAATGTTCATCCAATGACTCAAATGAACCTATTGGATGCACAAGATTGGTTAAAAACCCTAATTGGACAAGAATAAGCCTAGGGAGGACGAAAATGACCTAAATGTTCATCCAATGACACAAATTAACTTATTGGATGCAGAAGATTGGTTAAAAACCATAATTGGACAAGAATAAGCATAGGGAGGACGAAAATGACCTAAATGTTCAGCCAATGACACAAACACACATATTGGATGCACAAGATTGCTTAAAACCCTAATTGGACAAGAATAAGACTAGGGAGGACGAAAATGACCTAAATGTTCATCCAATGACACAAATGAACTTATTGGATGCACAAGATTGGTTAAAAACCCTAATTGGGCAAGAATAAGCCTAGGGAGTACGAAAATGACCTAAATGTTCATCCAATGACACAAACACACCTATTGGATGCACAACATTGCATAAAAACCCTAATTGGACAAGAATAAGCCTAGGGAGGACGAAAATGACCTAAATGTTCCTCCAATGACACAAACACACCTATTGGATGCACAAGATTGCATAAAATCCCTAATTGGACAAGAATAAGACTAGGGAGGACGAAAATGACCTAAATGTTCCTCCGATGACACAAACACACCTATTGGATGCACAAGGTTGCATAAAAACCGTAATTGGACAAGAATAAGACTAGGGAGGACGAAAATGACCTAAATGTTCGTCCAATGACACAAACACACCTATTGGATGCACAAGATTGCATAAAAACCCTAATTGGACAAGAATAAGACTAGGGAGGACGAAAATGACCTAAATGTTCCTCCAATGACACAAACACACCTATTGGATGCACAAGATTGCATAAAAACCCTAATTGGACAAGAATAAGACTAGGGAGGACGAAAATGACCTAAATGTTCATCCAATGACACAAATGAACTTATTGTATGCACAAGATTGGTTAAAAACACTAATTGGACAAGAATAAGCATAGGGAGGACGAAAATGACCTAAATGTTCATCCATTGACACAAACACACATATTGGATGCACAAGATTGCTTAAAACCCTAATTGGACAAGAATAAGCCTAGGGAGGACGAAAATGACCTAAATGTTCGTCCAATGACACAAACACACCTATTGGATGCACAAGATTGCATAAAAACCCTAATTGGACAAGAATAAGCCTTGGGAGGACGAAAATGACCTAAATGTTCGTCCAATGACACAAACACACCTATTGGATGCACAAGATTGCATAAATACCCTAATTGGACAAGAATAAAACTAGGGAGGACGAAAATGACCTAAATGTTCCTCCAATGACACAAACACACCTATTGGATGCACAAAATTGCATAAAAACCCTAATTGGACAAGAATAAGACTAGGGAGGACGAAAATGACCTAAATGTTCATCCAATGACACAAATGAACTTATTGGATGCACAAGATTGGTTAAAAACCCTAATTGGACAAGAATAAGCCTAGGGAGGACGAAAATGACCTAAATGTTCGTCCAATGACACAAACACACCTATTGGATGCACAAGATTGCATAAAAACCCTAAGTGGACAAGAATAAGACTAGGGAGGACGAAAATGAGCTAAATGTTCCTCCAATGACACAAACACACCTATTGGATGCACAAGATTGCATAAAAACCCTAATTCGACAAGAATAAGACTAGGGAGGACGAAAATGACCTAAATGTTCCTCCAATGACACAAACACACCTATTGGATGTGCAAGATTGCATAAAAACCCTAATTGGACAAGAATAAGCCTAGGGAGGACGAAAATGACCTAAATGTTCGTCCAATGACACAAACACACCTATTGGATGCACAAGATTGCATAAAAACCCTAATTGGACAAGAATAAGCCTTGGGAGGACGAAAATGACCTAAATGTTCGTCCAATGACACAAACACACCTATTGGATGCACAAGATTGCATAAATACCCTAATTGGACAAGAATAAAACTAGGGAGGACGAAAATGACCTAAATGTTC
>JBBPBR010000185.1:0-31729 GCA_037974775.1 Cicer pinnatifidum | reverse complement strand
TGGACAAGAATAAGACTAGGGAGGACGAAAATGAGCTAAATGTTCCTCCAATGACACAAACACACCTATTGGATGCACAAGATTGCATAAAAACCCTAATTCGACAAGAATAAGACTAGGGAGGACGAAAATGACCTAAATGTTCCTCCAATGACACAAACACACCTATTGGATGTGCAAGATTGCATAAAAACCCTAATTGGACAAGAATAAGCCTAGGGAGGACGAAAATGACCTAAATGTTCAACCAATGACACAAATGAACTTATTGTATGCACAAGATTGGTTAAAAACCCTAATTGGACAAGAATAAGCATAGGGAGGACGAAAATTACCTAAATGTTCATCCATTGACACAAACACACATATTGGATGCACAAGATTGCTTAAAACCCTAATTGGACAAGAATAAGCCTTGGGAGGACGAAAATGACCTAAATGTTCGTCCAATGACACAAACACACCTATTGGATGCACAAGATTGCATAAAAACCCTAATTGGACAAGAATAAGCCTAAGGAGGACGAAAATGACCTAAATGTTCGTCCAATGACACAAACACACCTATTGGATGCACAAGATTGCATAAAAACCCTAATTGGACAAGAATAAGCCTAGGGAGGACGAAAATGACCTAAATGTTCATCCAATGACACGAATGAACTTATTGGATGCACAAGATTGGTTAAAAACCCTAATTGGACAAGAATAAGCCTAGGGAGGACGAAAATGACCTAAATGTTCGTCCAATGACACAAACACACCTATTGGATGCACAAGATTGCATAAAACCCTAATTGGACAAGAATAAGACTAGGGAGGACGAAAATGTCATAAATGTTCATCCATTGACACAAATGAACTTATTGGATGCACAAGATTGGTTAAAAACCCTAATTGGACAAGAATAAGCATAGGGAGGACGAAAATGACCTTAATGTTCATCCAATGACACAAACCCACATATTGGATGCACAAGATTGCTTAAAACCCTAATTGGACAAGAATAAGACTAGGGACGACGAAAATGACCTAAATGTTCATCCAATGACACAAATGAACTTATTGGATGCACAAGATTGGTTAAAAACCCTAATTGGACAAGAATAAGCCTAGGGAGGACGAAAATGACCTAAATGTTCGTCCAATGACACAAACACACCTATTGGATGCACAAGATTGCATAAAAACCCTAATTGGACAAGAATAAGACTAGGGAGGACGAAAATGACCTAAATGTTCCTCCAATGACACAAACACACCTATTGGATGCACAAGATTGCATAAAAACCCTAATTGGACAAGAATAAGACTAGGGAGGACGTAAATGACCTAAACGTTCCACCAATGACACAAATGAACTTATTGGATGCACAATGTTGGTTAAAAACCCTAATTGGACAAGAATAAGACTAGGGAGGACGAAAATGACCTAAATGTTCATCCAATGACACAAATGAACTTATTGGATGCACAAGATTGGTTAAAAACCCTAATTGGACAAGAATAAGCCTAGGGAGGACGAAAATGACCTAAATGTTCGTCCAATGACACAAACACACCTATTGGATGCACAAGATTGCATAAAAACCATAAACCCTAAACCCTAATTTGACAAGAATAAGCCTAGGGAGGACGAAAATGACCTAATTGTTCATCCAATGACACAAATGAACTTATTGAATGCACAAGATTGGTTAAAAACCCTAATCGGACAAGAATAAGCCTAGGGAGGACGAAAATGACCTAAATGTTCGTCCAATGACACAAACACACCTATTGGATGCACAAGATTGCATAAAAACCCTAATTGGACAAGAATAAGACTAGGGAGGACGAAAATGACCTAAATGTTCCTCCAATGACACAAACACACCTATTGGATGCACAAGATTGCATAAAAACCTAATTCGACAAGAATAAGACTAAGGACGACGAAAATTACCTAAATGTTCATCCAATGACACAAATGAACTTATTGGATGCACAAGATTGGTTAAAAACCCTAATTGGACAAGAATAAGCCTAGGGAGGACGAAAATGACCTAAATGTTCGTCCAATGACACAAACACACCTATTGGATGCACAAGATTGCATAAAAACCCTAATTGGACAAGAATAAGACTAGGGAGGACGAAAATGACCTAAATGTTCCTCCAATGACACAAACACACCTATTGGATGCACAAGATTGCATAAAAACCCTAATTAGACAATAATAAGACTAGGGAGGACGAAAATGACCTAAATGTTCATCCAATGACACAAATGAACTTATTGGATGCACAAGATTGGTTAAAAACCCTAATTGGACAAGAATAAGCCTAGGGAGGACGAAAATGACCTAAATGTTCGTCCAATGACACAAACACACCTATTGGATGCACAGGATTGCATAAAAACCCTAATTAGACAAGAATAAGACTAGGGAGGACGAAAATGACCTAAATGTTCCTCCAATGACACAAACACACCTATTGGATGCACAAGATTGCATAAAAACCCGAATTGGACAAGAATAAGACTACGGAGGACGAAAATGACCTAAATGTTCATCCAATGACACAAATGAACTTATTGGATCCACAAGATTGGTTAAAAACCCTAATTGGACAAGAATAAGCATAGGGAGGACGAAAATGACCTAAACGTTCATCCAATGACACAAACCCACATATTGGATGCACAAGATTGCTTAAAACCCTAATTGGATAAGAATAAGACTAGGGAGGACGAAAATGACCTAAATGTTCATCCAATGACACAAATGAACTTATTGGATGCACAAGATTGGTTAAAAACCCTAATTGGACAAGAATAACCATAGGGAGGACGAAAATGGCCTAAATGTTCGTCCAATGACACAAACCCACATATTGGATGCACAAGATTGCTTAAAACCCTAATTGGACAAGAATAAGACTAAGGAGGTCGAAAATGACCTAAATGTTCGTCCAATGACACAAATGAACTTATTGGATGCACAAGATTGCATAAAAACCCTAATCGGACAAGAATAAGACTTAGGAGGACAAAAATGACCTAAATGTTCGTCCAATGACACAAACACACCTATTGGATGCACAAGATTGGTTAAAAACCCTAATTGGACAAGAATAAGACTAGGGAGGACGAAAATGTCCTAAATGTTCCTCCAATGACACAAACACACCTATTGGATGCACAAGATTGCATAAAAACCCTAATTGGACAAGAATAAGCCTAGGGAGGACGAAAATGACCTAAATGTTCATCCAATGACACAAATGAACTTATTGGATGCACAAGATTGGTTAAAAACCCTAATTGGACAAGAATAAGCCTAGGGAGGACGAAAATGACCTAAATGTTCGTCCAATGACACAAACACACCTATTGGATGCACAAGATTGCATAAAAACCCTAATTGGACAAGAATAAGACTAGGGAGTACGAAAATGGCCTAAATGTTCATCCAATGACACAAATGAACTTATTGGATGCACAAGATTGGTTAAAAACCCTAATTGGACAAGAATAAGCCTAGGGAGGACGAAAATGACCTAAATGTTCATCCAATGACACAAATGAACTTACTGGATGCACAAGATTGGTTGAAAACCCTAATTGGACAAGAATAAGCCTAGGGAGGACGAAAATGACCTAAATGTTCATCCAATGACACAAATGAACTTATTGGATGCACAAGATTGGTTAAAAACCCTAATTGGACAAGAATAAGCCTAGGGAGGACGGAAATGACCTAAATGTTCATCCAATGACACAAATCAACTTATTGGATACACATGATTGGTTAAAAACCCTAATTGGACTAGAATAAGCCTAGGGAGGACGAAAATGATCTAAATGTTCGTCTAATGACACAAATGAACTTATTGGATGCACAATATTGGTTAAAAACCCTAATTGGACAAGAATAAGCCTAGGGAGGACGAAAATGACCTAAATGTTCGTCCAATGACACAAACACACCTATTGGATGCACAAGATTGCATAAAAACCCTAATTGGACAAGAATAAGACTAGGGAGGACGAAAATGACCTAAATGTTCATCCAATGACACAAATGAACTTATTGGATGCACAAGATTGGTTAAAAACCCTAATTGGACAAGAATAAGCCTAGGGAGGACGAAAATGACCTAAATGTTCGTCCAATGACTTAAACACACCTATTGGATGCACAAGATTGCATAAAAACCCTAATTAGACAAGAATAAGACTAGGGAGGACGAAAATGACCTAAATGTTCCTCCAATGACACAAACACACCTATTGGATGCACAAGATTGCATAAAAACCCTAATTAGACAAGAATAAGACTAGGGAGGACGAAAATGACCTAAATGTTCCCCCAATGACACAAACACACCTATTAGATGCACAAGATTGCATAAAAACCCTAATTGGACAAGAATAAGACTAGGGAGGACGAAAATGACCTAAATGTTCATCCAATGACACAAATGAACTTATTGGATGCACAAGATTGGTTAAAAACCCTAATTGGACAAGAATAAGCCTAGGGAGGACGAAAATGACCTAAATGTTCGTCCAATGACACAAACACACCTATTAGATGCACAAGATTGCATAAAAACCCTAATTGGACAAGAGTAAGACTAGGGAGGACGAAAATGACCTAAATGTTCCTCCAATGACACAAACACACCTATTGGATGCACAAGATTGCATAAAAACCCTAATTGGACAAGAATAAGACTAGGGAGGACGAAAATGACCTAAATGTTCATCCAGTGACACAAATGAACTTATTGGATGCACAAGATTGGTTAAAAACCCTAATTGGACAAGAATAAGCCTAGGGAGGACGAAAATGACCTAAATGTTCGTCCAATGACACAAACACACCTATTGGATGCACAAGATTGCATAAAAACCCTAATTGGACAAGAATAAGACTAGGGAGGACTAAAATAACCTAAATGTTCATCCAATGAAACAAATGAACTTATTGGATGCACAAGATTGGTTAAAAACCCTAATTGGACAAGAATAAGCATAGGGAGGACGAAAATGACCTAAACGTTCATCCAATGACACAAACCCACATATTGGATGCACAAGATTGCTTAAAACCCCAATTGGACAAGAATAAGACTAGGGAGGACGAAAATGACCTAAATGTTCATCCAATGACACAAATGAACTTATTGAATGCACAAGATTGGTTAAAAACCCTAATCGGACAAGAATAAGCCTAGGGAGGACGAAAATGACCTAAATGTTCGTCAAATGACACAAACACACCTATTGGATGCACAAGATTGCATAAAAACCCTAATTGGACAAGAATAGGACTAGGGAGGACGAAAATGACCTAAATGTTCCTCCAATGACACAAATGAACTTATTGAATTCACAAGATTGGTTAAAAACCCTAATCGGACAAGAATAAGCCTAGGGAGGACGAAAATGACCTAAATGTTCATCCAATGACACAAATGAACTTATTGAATGCACAAGATAGCATAAAAACCCTAATCGGACAAGAATAAGACTAGGGAGGACGAAAATGACCTAAGTGTTCGTCCAATGACACAAACATACATATTGGATGCACAAGATTGCATAAAAACCCTAATTGGACAAGAATAAGCCTAGGGAGGACGAAAATGACCTAAATGTTCGTCCAATGACACAAACACACCTATTGGATGCACAAGATTGCATAAAAACCCTAATTGGACAAGAATAAGACTAGGGAGGACGAAAATGACCTAAATGTTCCTCCAATGACACAAACACACCTATTGGATGCACAAGATTGCATAAAAACCCTAATTCGATAAGAATAAGACTAGGGAGGATGAAAATGACCTAAATGTTCCTCCAATGACACAAACACACCTATTGGATGCACAAGATTGCATAAATACCCTAATTGGACAAGAATAAGACTAGGGAGGACGAAAATGACCTAAATGTTCCTCCAATGACACAAACACACCTATTGGATGCACAAAATTGCATAAAAACCCTAATTGGACAAGAATAAGCCTAGGGAGGACAAAAATAACCTAAATGTTCATCCAATGACACAAATGAACTTATTGGATGCACAAGATTGCATAAAAACCCTAATTGGACAAGAATAAGCCTAGGGAGGACGAAAATGACCTAAATGTTCATCCAATGACACAAATGAACTTATTGGATGCACAAGATTGGTTAAAAACCCTAATTGGACAAGAAGAAGCCTAGGGAGGACGAAAATGACCTAAATGTTCGTCCAATGACACAAATGAACTTATTGGATGCACAAGATTGCATAAAAACCCTAATTGGACAAGAATAAGCCTAGGGAGGACAAAAATAACCTAAATCTTCATCCAATGACACAAATGAACTTATTGGATGCACAAGATTGCATAAAAACCCTAATTGGACAAGAATAAGCCTAGGGAGGACGAAAATGACCTAAATGTTCATCCAATGACACAAATGAACTTATTGGATGCACAAGATTGGTTAAAAACCCTAATTGGACAAGAATAAGCCTAGGGAGGACGAAAATGACCTAAATGTTCAACCAATGACACAAATGAACTTATTGTATGCAGAAGATTGGTTAAAAACCCTAATTGGACAAGAAGAAGCCTAGGGAGGACGAAAATTACTTAAATGTTCGTTCAATGACAAAAACACACCTATTGGATGCACAAAATTGCATAAAAACCCTAATTGGACAAGAATAAGACTAGGGAGGACGAAAATGACCTAAATGTTCATCCAATGACACAAATGAACTTATTGGATGCACAAGATTGGTTAAAAACCCTAATTGGACAAGAATAAGCCTAGGGAGGACGAAAATGACCTAAATGTTCGTCCAATGACACAAACACACCTATTGGATGCACAAGATTGCATAAAAACCCTAATTGGACAAGAATAAGACTAGGAAGGACGAAAATGACCTAAATGTTCGTCCAATGACACAAATGAACTTATTGGATGCACAAGATTGGTTAAAAACCCTAATTGGACAAGAATAAGCATAGAGAGGACGAAAATGACCTAAACGTTCATCCAATGACACAAACCCACATATTGGATGCACAAGATTGCTTAAAACCCTAATTGGACAAGAATAAGACTAGGGAGGACGAAAATGACCTAAATGTTCATCCAATGACACAAATGAACTTATTGGATGCACAAGATTGGTTAAAAACCCTAATTGGACAAGAATAAGCCTAGGGAGGACGAAAATGACCTAAATGTTCGTCCAATGACACAAACACACCTATTGGATGCACAAGATTGCATAAAAACCCTAATTAGACAAGAATAAGACTAGGGAGGAAGAAAATGACCTAAATGTTCCTCCAATGACACAAACACACCTATTGGATGCACAAGATTGCATAAAAACCCTAATTCGACAAGAATAAGACTAGGGAGGACGAAAATGACCTTAATGTTCATCCAATAACACAAATGAACTTATTGGATCCAAAAGATTGGTTAAAAACCCTAATTGGACAAGAATAAGCATAGGGAGGACGAAAATGACCTAAACGTTCATCCAATGACACAAACCCACATATTGGATGCACAAGATTGCTTAAAACCCTAATTGGACAAGAATAAGACTAGGGAGGACGAAAATGACCTAAATGTTCATCCAATGACACAAATGAACTTATTGGATGCACAAGATTGGTTAAAAACCCTAATTGGACAAGAATAAGCCTAGGGAGGACGAAAATGACCTAAATGTTCGTCCAATGACACAAACACACCTATTGGATGCACAAGATTGCATAAAAACCCTAATTGGACAAGAATAAGCCTAGGGAGGACAAAAATGACCTAAATGTTCGTCCAATGACACAAATGAACTTATTGGATGCACAAGATTGGTTAAAAACCCTAATTGGACAAGAATAAGCCTAGGGAGGACGAAAATGACCTAAATGTTCGTCCAATGACACAAACACACCTATAGGATGCATAGGATTGCATAAAAACCTTAATTGGACAAGAATAAGCCTATGGAGGACGAAAATGACCTAAATGTTCGTCCAATGACACAAACACACCTATTGGATGCACAAGATTGCATAAAAACCCTAATTGGACAAGAATAAGCCTAGGGAGGATGAAAATGACCTAAATGTTCATTCAATGACACAAATGAACTTATTGGATTCACAAGATTGGTTAAAAACCCTAATTGGACAAGAATAAGCATAGGGAGGACGAAAATGACCTTAATGTTCATCCAATGACACAAACACACATATTGGATGCACAAGATTGCTTAAAACCCTAATTGGACAAGAATAAGACTAGGGATGACGAAAATGACCTAAATGTTCATCCAATGACACAAATGAACTTATTGGATGCACAAGATTGGTTAAAAACCCTAATTGGACAAGAATAAGCCTAGGGAGGACGAAAATGACCTAAATGTTCGTCCAATGACACAAACACACCTATTGGATGCACAAGATTGCATAAAAACCCTAATTGGACAAGAATAAGACTAGGGAGGACGAAATTGACCTAAATGTTCCTCCAATGACACAAACACACCTATTGGATGCACAAGATTGCATAAAAACCCTAATTCGACAAGAATAAGACTAGGGAGGACTTAAATGACCTAAATGTTCCACCAATGACACAAATGAACTTATTGGATACACAAGGTTGGTTAAAAACCCTAATTGGACCAGAATAAGCCTAGGGAGGACGAAATTGACCTAAATGTTCAACCAATGACACAAATGAACTTATTGGATGCACAAGGTTGGTTAAAAACCCTAATTGGACAAGAATAAGCCTAGGGAGGACGAAAATGACCTAAATGTTCGTCCAATGACACAAACACACCTATTGGATGCACAAGATTGCATAAAAACCCTAATTGGACAAGAATAAGACTAGGGAGGACGAAAATGACCAAAATGTTCCTCCAATAACACAAACACACCTATTGGATGCACAAGATTGGTTAAAATCCCTAATTGGACAAGAATAAGTCTAGGGAGGACGAAAATGACCTAAATGTTCGTCCAATGACACAAACACACCTATTGGATGCACAAGATTGCATAAAATCCCTAATTGGACAAGAATAAGACTAGGGAGGACGAAAATGACCTAAATGTTCCTCCAATGACACAAACACACCTATTGGATGCACAAGATTGCATAAAAACCCTAATTCGACAAGAATAAGACTAGGGAGGACGAAAATGACCTAAATGTTCCTCCAATGACACAAACACACCTATTGGATGCGCAAGATTGCATAAAAACCCTAATTGGACAAGAATAAGACTAGGGAGGACGAAAATGACCTAAATGTCCAATGACACAAATGAACTTATTGTATGCACAAGATTGGTTAAAAACCCTAATTGGACAACAATAAGCATAGGGAGGACGAAAATCACCTAAATGTTCATCCAATGACACAAACACACATATTGGATGCACAAGATTGCTTAAAACCCTAATTGGACAAGAATAAGACTAGGGAGGACGAAAATGACCTAAATGTTCATCGAATGATACAAATGAACTTATTGGATGCACAAGATTGGTTAAAAACCCTAATTGGACAAGAATAAGCCTAGGGAGGACGAAAATGACCTAAAAGTTCGTCCAATGACACAAACACACCTATTGGATGCACAAGATTGCGTAAAAACCCTAATTGGACAAGAATAAGACTAGGGAGGACGAAAATGACCTAAATGTTCCTCCAATGACACAAACATACCTATTGGATGCACAAGATTGCATAAAAACCCTTATTGGACAAGAATAAGACTAGGGAGGACGAAAATGACCTAAATGTTTATCCAATGACACAAATGAACTTATTGTATGCACAAGATTGGTTAAAAACCCTAATTCGACATGAATAAGCATAGGGAGGACGAAAATGACCTAAATGTTCATCCAATGACACAAACACACATATTAGATGCACAAGATTGCTTAAAACCCTAATTGGACAAGAATAAGACTAGGGAGGACGAAAATGACCTAAATGTTCATCCAATGACACAAATGAACTTATTGGATGCACAAGATTGGTTAAAACCACTAATTGGACAAGAATAAGCCTAGGGAGGACGAAAATGACCTAAATGTTCATCCAATGACACAAATGAACTTATTGGATGCACAAGATTGGTTGAAAACCCTAATTGGACAAGAATAAGCCTAGGGAGGACGAAAATGACCTAAATGTTCATCCAATGACACAAATGAACTTATTGGATGCACAAGATTGGGTTAAAACCCTAATTGGACAAGAATAAGCCTAGGGAGGACGAAAATGACCTAAATGTTCATCCAATGACACAAATGAACTTATTGGATGCACAAGATTGGTTAAAAACCCTAATTGGACAAGAATAAGCCTAGGGAGGACGAAAATGACCTAAATGTTCGTCCAATGACACAAACACACCTAATGGATGTACAAGATTGCATAAAAACCCGAATTGGACAAGAATAAGACTAGGGAGGACGAAAAATGACCTAAATGTTCCTCCAATGACACAAATGAACTTATTGGATGCACAAGGTTGGTTAAAAACCCTAACTGGACAAGAATAAGCCTAGGGAGGACGAAAATGACCTAAATGTTCATCCAATGACACAAATGAACTTATTGGATGCACAAGATTGGTTAAAAACCCTAATTGGACAAGAATAAGCCTAGGGAGGACGAAAATGACCTAAATGTTCATCCAATGACACAAATGAACTTATTGGATGCACAAGATTGGTTAAAAACCCTAATTGGACAAGAATAAGCCTAGGGAGGACGAAAATGACCTAAATGTTCATCCAATGACACAAATGAACTTATTGGATGCACAAGATTGGTTAAAAACCCTAATTGGACAAGAATAAGCCTAGGGACGACGAAAATGTCCTAAATGTTCGTCCAATGACACAAACACACCTATTGGATGCAAAAGATTGCATAAAAACGCTAATTGGACAAGAATAAGACTAGGGAGGACGAAAATGACTTAAATGTTCCTCCAATGACACAAACACCTATTGGATGCACAAGATTGGTTAAAAATCCTAATTGGACAAGAATAAGCCTAGGGAGGACGAAAGTGTCATAAATGTTCCTCCAATGACACAAATGAACTTATTGGTTGCACAAGATTGTCTAAAACCCCTAATTGGACAAGAATAAGCCTAGGGAGGACGAAAATGACCTAAATGTTCATCCAATGAGACATATGAACTAATTGGTTGCACAAGATTGGCTAAAACCCCTAATTGGACAAGAATAAGCCTAGGGAGGACGAAAATGACCTAAATGTTCATCCGATGACACAAATGAACTTATTGGATGCACAAGATTGGTTAAAAACCCTAATTGTACAAGAATAAGCCTAGGGAGGACGAAAATGACCTAAATGTTCATCCAATGACACAAATGAACTTATTGGATGCACAAGATTGGTTAAAAACCCTAATTGGACAAGAATAAGCCTAGGGAGGACGAAAATGACCTAAATGTTCGTCCAATGACACAAACACACCTATTGGATGCACAAGATTGCGTAAAAACCCTAATTGGACAAGAATAAGACTAGGGAGGACGAAAATGTCCTAAATGTTCATCCAATGACATAAATGAACTTATTGGATGCACAAGATTGGTTAAAAACCCTAATTGGACAAGAATAAGCATAGGGAGAACGAAAATGACCTAAATGTTCGTCCAATGACACAAACCCAAATATTGGATGCACAAGATTGCTTAAAACCCTAATTGGAAAAGAATAAGCCTAGGGAGGACGAAAATGACCTAAATGTTCATCCAATGACACAAATGAACTTATTGGATGCACAAGATTGGTTAAAAACCCTAATTGGACAAGAATAAGCCTAGGGAGGACGAAAATGACCTAAATGTTCGTCCAATGACACAAACACACATATTGGATGCCCAAGATTGCATAAAAACCCTAATTGGACAAGAATAAGACTAGGGAGGACGAAAATGACCTAAATGTTCATCCAATGACACAAATGAACTTATTGGATGCACAAGATTGGTTAAAAACCCTAATTGGACAAGAATAAGCCTAGGGAGGACGAAAATGACCTAAATGTTCATCCAATGACACAAATGAACTTATTGGATGCACAAGATTGGTTGAAACCCCTAATTGGACAAGAATAAGCCTAGGGAGGACGAAAATGACCTAAATGTTCATCCAATGACACAAATGAACTTATTGGATGCACAAGATTGGTTAAAAACCCTAATTGGACAAGAATAAGCCTATGGAGGACGAAAGTGACCTAAATGTTCATCTAATGACACAAATGAACTTATTGGATGCACAAGATTGGTTAAAAACCCTAATTGGACAAGAATAAGCCTAGGGAGGACGAAAATGACCTAAATGTTCATCCAATGACACAAATGAACTTATTGGATGCACAAGATTGGGTAAAAACCCTAATTGGACAAGAATAAGCCAAGGGAGGACGAAAATGACCTAAATGTTCGTCCAATGACACAAACACACCTATTGGATGCACAAGATTGCATAAAAACCCTAATTGGACAAGAATAAGACTAGGGAGGACGAAAATGACCTAAATGTTCATCCAGTGACACAAATGAACTTATTGGATGCACAAGATTGGTTAAAAACACTAATTGGACAAGAATAAGCCTAGGGAGGACGAAAATGACCTAAATGTTCATCCAATGACACAAATGAACTTATTGGATGCATAAGATTGGTTAAAAACCCTAATTGGACAAGAATAAGCCTAGGGAGGACGACAATGACCTAAATGTTCGTCCAATGACACAAACACACCTATTGGATGCACAAGATTGCATAAAAACCCTAATTGGACAAGAATAAGACTAGGGAGGACGTAAATGACCTAAATGTTCCACCAATGACACAAATGAACTTATTGGATGCACAAGGTTGGTTAAAAACCCTAATTGGACAAGAATAAGCCTAAGGAGGACGAAAATGACCTAAATGTTCAACCAATGACACAAATGAACTTATTGGATGCACAAGGTTGGTTAAAAACCCTAATTGAACAAGAATAAGCCTAGGGAGGACGAAAATGACCTAAATGTTCATCCAATGACACAAACACACCAATTGGATGCACAAGATTGCATAAAAACCCTAATTGGACAAGAATAAGCCTAGGGAGGACGAAAATGACCTAAATGTTCATCCAATGACACAAATGAACTTATTGGATGCACAAGATTGCTTAAAAACCCTAATTGGACAAGAATAAGCTTAGGGAGGACGAAAATGACCTAAAGGTTCATCCAATGACACAAATACACCTATTGGATGCACAAGATTGCTTAAAAACCCTAATTGGACAAGAATAAGCCTAGGGAGGATGAAAATGACCTAAATTTCCATCCAATAACACAAATACACCTATTGGATGCACAAGATTCGTTAGAAACACTAATTGGACAAGAATAAGCCTAGGGAGGACGAAACTGACCTAAATGTTCATCCAATGACACAAACACACCTATTGGATGAACAAGATTGGTTAAAAACGCTAATTGGACAAGAATAAGCCTAGGGAGGACGAAAATGACCTAAATGTTCATCCAATGACACAAATGAACTTATTGGATGCACAAGATTGGTTAAAAACCCTAATTGGACAAGAATAAGCCTAGGGAGGACGAAAATGACCTAAATGTTCATCCAATGACACAAATGAACTTATTGGATGCACAAGATTCGTTAAAAACCCTAATTGGACAAGAATAAGCCTAGGGAGAACGAAAATGACCTAAATGTTCATCCAATGACACAAATGAACTTATTGGATGCACAAGATTGGTTAAAAACCCTAATTGGACAAGAATAAGCCTAGGGAGGACGAAAATGACCTAAATGTTCATCCAATGACACAAATGAACTTATTGGATGCACAAGATTGGTTAAAAACCCTAATTGGACACGAATAAGCCTAGGGAGGACGAAAATGACCTAAATGTTCGTCCAATGACACAAACACACATATTGGATGCACAAGAGTGCATAAAAACCCTAATTGGACAAGAATAAGACTAGGGAGGACGAAAATGACCTAAATGTTCCTCCAATGACACAAACACACCTATTGGATGCACAAGATTGCATAAAAACCCTAATTCGACAAGAATAAGACTAGGGAGGACGAAAATGACCTAAATGTTTCTCCAATGACACAAACACACCTATTGGATGCACAAGATTGCATAAAAACCCTAATTGGACAAGAATAAGACTAGGGAGGACGAAAATGACCTAAATGTTCCTCCAATGACACAAACACACCTATTGGATGCACGAGATTGCATAAAAACCCTAATTGGACAAGAATAAGACTAGGGAGGACGTAAATGACCTAAATGTTCCACCAATTACACAAATAAACTTATTGGATACACAAGGTTGGTTAAAAACCCTAATTGGACAAGAATAAGCCTAGGGAGGACGAAAATGACCTAAATGTTCAACCAATGACACAAATGAACTTTATTGGATGCACAAGGTTGGTTAAAAACCCTAATTGAACAAGAATAAGCCTAGGGAGGACGAAAATGACCTAAATGTTCGTCCAATGACACAAACACACCTATTGGATGCAAAGGATTGCATAAAAACCCTAATTGGACAAGAATAAGCCTAGGGAGGACGAAAATGACCTAAATGTTCGTCCAATGACACAAACACACATATTGGATGCACAAGATTGCTTAAAACCCTAATTGGACAAGAATAAGACTAGGGAGGACGAAAATGACCTAAATGTTCATCCAATGACACAAATGAACTTATTGGATGCACAAGATTTGTTAAAAATCCTAATTAGACAAGAATAAGCCTAGGGAGGAAAACATGACCTAAATGTTCATCCAATGACACAAATGAACTTATTGGATGCACAAGATTCGTTAAAAACCCTAATTGGACAAGAATAAGCCTAGGGATGACGAAAATGACCTAAATGTTCGTCCAATTACACAAACTGACCTATTGGATGCACAAGATTGCATAAAAAACCTAATTGGACAAGAATAAGCCTAGGGAGGACGAAAATGACCTAAATGTTCGTCCAATGACACAAACACACCTATTGGATGCACTAGATTGCATAAAAACCCTAATTGGACAAGAATAAGACTAGGGAGGACGTAAATGACCTAAATGTTCCACCAATGACACAAATGAACTTATTGGATGCACAAGGTTGGTTAAAAACCCTAATTGGACAAGAATAAGCCTAGGGAGGACGAAAATGACCTAAATGTTCAACCAATGACACAAATGAACTTATTGGATGCACAAGGTTGGTTAAAAACCTTAATTGAACAAGAATAAGCCTAGGGAGGACGAAAATGACCTAAATGTTCGTCCAATGACACAAATACACCAATTGGATGCACAAGATTGCATAAAAACCCTAATTGGACAAGAATAAGCCTAGGGAGGACGAAAATGACCTAAATGTTCATCCAATGACACAAATGAACTTATTGGATGCACAAGATTGGTTAAAAACCCTAATCAGACAAGAATAAGCCTAGGGAGGACGAAAATGACCTAAATGTTCGTCCAATGACACAAACACACCTATTAGATGCACAAGATTGCATAAAAACCCTAATTGGACAAGAATAAGCCTAGGGAGGACGAAAATGACCTAAATGTTCGTCCAATGACACAAACACACCAATTGGATGCACAAGATTGCATAAAAACCCTAATTGGACAAGAATAAGCCTAGGGAGGACGAAAATGACCTAAATGTTCATTCCAATGACACAAATGAACTTATTGGATGCACAAGATTGGTTAAAAACCCTAATTGGACAAGAATAAGCCTAGGGAGGACGAAAATGACCTAAATGTTCATCCAATGACACAAATGAACTTATTGGATGCACAAGATTGGTTGAAATCCCTAATTGGACAAGAATAAGCCTAGGGAGCACGAAAATGACCTAAATGTTCCTCCAATGACACAAACACACCAATTGGATGCACAAGATTGCATAAAAACCATAATTGGACAAGGATAAGACAAGGGAGGACGAAAATGACCTAAATGTTCCTCCAATGACACAAATGAACTTATTGGATGCACAAGATTGGTTAAAAACCCTAATTGGACAAGAATAAGCCTAGGGAGGACGAAAATGACCTAAATGTTCATCCAATGACACAAATGAACTTATTGGATGCACAAGATTGGTTAAAAACCCTAATTGGACAAGAATAAGCCTAGGGAGGACGAAAATGACCTAAATGTTCATCCAATGACACAAATGAACTTATTGGATGCACAAGATTGGTTGAAAACCATAATTGGACAAGAATAAGCCTAGGGAGGACCAAAATGACCTAAATGTTCATCCAATGACACAAATGAACTTATTGGATGCACAAGATTGGTTAAAAACCCTAATTGGACAAGAATAAGCCTAGGGAGGACGTAAATGACCAAAATGTTCATCCAATGACACAAACACACCTATTGGATGCACAAGATTGCATAAAAACCCTAATTCGACAAGAATAAGACTAGGGAGGACGAAAATGACCTAAATGTTCATCCAATGACACAAATGAACTTATTGGATGCACAAGATTGGTTAAAAACCCTAATTGGACAAGAATAAGCCTAGGGAGGACGAAAATGACCTAAATGTTCGTCCAATTACACAAACACACCAATTGGATGCACAAGATTGCATAAAAACCCTAATTGGACAAGAATAAGACTAGGGAGGACGAAAATGACCTAAATGTTCCTCCAATGACACAAACACTCCTATTGGATGCACAAGATTGCATAAAAACCCTAATTGGACAAGAATAAGACTAGGGAGGACGAAAATGACCTAAATGTTCATCCAATGACACAAATGAACTTATTGAATGCACAAGATTGGTTAAAAACCCTAATTGGACAAGAATAAGCCTAGGGAGGAGGAAAATGACCTAAATGTTCGTCTAATGACACAAACACACCTATTGGATGCACAAGATTGCATAAAAACCCTAATTGGACTAGAATAAGACTAGGGAGGACGAAAATGACCTAAATGTTCCTCCAATGAAACAAACACACCAATTGGATGCACAAGATTGCATAAAAACCCTAATTTGACAAGAATAAGACTAGGGAGGACGAAAATGACCTAAATGTTCATCCAATGACACAAATGAACTTATTGGATGCACAAGATTGGTTAAAAACCCTAATTGGACAAGAATAAGCCTAGGGAGGACGAAAATGACCTAAATGTTCGTCCAATTACACAAACACACCTATTGGATGCACAAGATTGCATAAAAACCCTAATTGGACAAGAATAAGACTAGGGAGGACGAAAATGACCTAAATGTTCATCCAATGACACAAATGAACTTATTGTATGCACATGATTGGTTAAAAACCCAAATTGGACAAGATTAAGCATAGGGAGAACGAAAATGACCTAAATGTTCATCCAATGACACAAACACACATATTGGATGCACAAGATTGCTTAAAACCCCAATTGGACAAGAATAAGACTAGGGAGGACGAAAATGACCTAAATGTTCATCCAATGACACAAATGAACTTATTGGATGCACAAGATTGGTTAAAAACCCTAATTGGACAAGAATAAGCCTAGGGAGGACGAAAATGACCTAAATGTTCGTCCAATAACACACAAACACACTTATTGGATGCACAAGATTGCATAAAAACCCTAATTGGACAAGAATAAGACTAGGGAGGACGTAAATGACCTAAATGTTCCTCCAATGACACAAACACACCTATTGGATGCACAAGATTGCATAAAAACCCTAATTGGAAAAGAATAAGACTAGGGAGGACGAAAATGACCTAAATGTTCATCCAATGACACAAATGAACTTATTGTATGCACAAGATTGGTTAAAAACCCTAATTGGACAAGAATAAGCCTAGGGAGGACGAAAATGACCTAAATGTTCATTCAATGACACAAATGAACTTATTGGATGCACAAGATAGGTTAAAAACCCTAATTGGACAAGAATAAGCCTAGGGAGGACGAAAATGACCTAAATGTTCGTCCAATGACACAAACACACCTATTGGATGCACAAGATTGCATAAAAACCCTAATTGGACAAGAATAAGCCTAGGGAGGACGAAAATGACCTAAATGTTTATCCAATGATACAAATGAACTTATTGGATGCACAAGATTGGTTAAAAACCCTAATTGGACAAGAATAAGCCTAGGGAGGACGAAAATGACCTAAATGTTCATCCAATGACACAAATGAACTTATTGGATGCACAAGATTGGTTAAAAACCCTAATTGGACAAGAATAAGCCTAGGGAGGACGAAAATGACCTAAATGTTCATCCAATGACACAAATGAACTTATTGGATGCACAAGATTGGTTAAAAACTTTAATTGGACAAGAATAAGCCTAGGGAGGGCGAAAATGACCTAAATGTTCGTCCAATGACACAAACACACCTATTGGATGCACAAGATTGCATAAAAACCCTAATTGGACAAGAATAAGACTAGGGAGGACGAAAATGACCTAAATGTTCCTCCAATGAAACAAACACACCAATTGGATGCACAAGATTGCATAAAAACCCTAATTTGACAAGAATAAGACTAGGGAGGACGAAAATGACCTAAATGTTCATCCAATGACACAAATGAACTTATTGGATGCACAAGATTAGTTAAAAACCCTAATTGGACAAGAATAAGCATAGGGAGGACGAAAATGACCTAAACGTTCATCCAATGACACAAACCCACATATTGGATGCACAAGATTGCTTAAAACCCTAATTGGACAAGAATAAGACTAGGGAGGACGAAAATGACCTAAATGTTCATCCAATGACACAAATGAACTTATTGAATGCACAAGATTGGTCAAAAACCCTAATCGGACAAGAATAAGCCTAGGGAGGATGAAAATGACTTAAATGTTCTTCCAATGACACAAACACACCTATTGGATGCACAAGATTGCATAAAAACCCTAATTGGACAAGAATAAGACTAGGGAGGACGAAAATGACCTAAATGTTCCTCCAATGACACAAACACACTTATTGGATGCTCAAGATTGCATAAAAACCCTAATTGGACAAGAATAAGACTAGGGAGGACGAAAATGACCTAAATGTTCATCCAATGACACAAATGAACTTATTGGATGCACAAGATTGGTTAAAAACCCTAATTGGACAAGAATAAGCCTAGGGAGGACGAAAATGACCTAAATGTTCGTCCAATGACACAAACACACCTATTGGATGCACAAGATTGCATAGATACCCTAATTGGACAAGAATAAGACTAGGGAGGACGAAAATGACCTAAATGTTCATCCAATGACACAAATGAACTTATTGGATGCACAAGATTGGTTAAAAACCCTAATTGGACAAGAATAAGCCTAGGGAGGACGAAAATGACCTAAATGTTCGTCCAATGACACAAACACACATATTGGATGCACAAGATTGCATAAAAACCCTAATTGGACAAGAATAAGAGTAGGAAGGACGAAAATGACCTAAATGTTCATCCAATGACACAAATGAACTTATTGGATGCACAAGATTGGTTAAAAACCCTAATTGGACAAGAATAAGCCTAGGGAGGACGAAAATGACCTAAATGTTCGTCCAATGACACAAACACACATATTGGATGCATAAGATTGCATAAAAACCCCAATTGGACAAGAATAAGACTAGGGAGGACGAAAATGACCTAAATGTTCATCCAATGACACAAATGAACTTATTGGATGCACAAGATTGGTTAAAAACCCTAATTGGACAAGAATAAGCCTAGGGAGGACGAAAATGACCTAAATGTTCATCCAATGACACAAATGAACTTATTGGATGCACAAGATTGGTTACAAACCCTAATTCGAGAAGAATAATCCTAGGGAGGACGAAAATGACCTAAATGTTCATCCAATGACACAAACACACCTATTGGATGCACAAGATTGCATAAAAACCCTAATTGGACAAGAATAAGACTAGGGAGGACGAAAATGACCTAAATGTTCATCCAATGACACAAATGAACTTATTAGATACACAAGATTGGTTAAAAACCCTAATTGGACAAGAATAAGCCTAGGGAGGACGAAAATGACCTAAATGTTCGTCCAATGACACAAACACACCTATTGGATGCACAAGATTGCATAAAAACCCTAATTGGACAAGAATAAGACTAGGGAGGACGAAAATGAACTAAATTATCATCGAAAGACACAAATGAACTTATTGGATGCACAAGATTTGTTAAAAACCCTAATTAGACAAGAATAAGCATAGGGAGGACGAAAATGACCTAAATGTTCGTCCAATGACACAAACACACATATTGGATGCACAAGATTGCTTAAAACCCTAATTGGACAAGAATAAGACTAGGGAGGACGAAAATGACCTAAATGTTCATCCAATGACACAAATGAACTTATTGGATGCACAAGATTGGTTAAAAACCGTAATTGGACAAGAATAAGCCTAAGGAGGACGAAAATGACCTAAATGTTCGTCCAATGACACAAACACACCTATTGGATGCACAAGATTGCATAAAAACCCTAATTGGACAAGAATAAGACTAGGGAGGATGAAAATGACCTAAATGTTCCTCCAATGACACAAACACACCTATTGGATGCACAAGATTGCATAAAAACCCTAATTGGACAAGAATAAGACTAGGGAGGACGAAAATGACCTAAATGTTCATCCAATGACACAAATGAACTTATTGGATGCACATCATTGGTTAAAAACCCTAATTGGACAAGAATAAGCCTAGAGAGGACGAAAATGACCTAAATGTTCGTCCAATGACACAAACACACCTATTGGATGCACAAGATTGCATAAAAACCCTAATTGGACAAGAATAAGACTAGGGAGGACGAAAATGACCTAAATATTCATCCAATGACACAAATGAACTTATTGGATGCACAAGATTGGTTAAAAACCCTAATTGGACAAGAATAAGCATAGGGAGGACGCAAATTACCTAAATGTTCATCCAATTACACAAACACACATATTGGACGCACAAGATTGCTTAAAACCCTAATTAGACAAGAATAAGACTAGGGAGGACGAAAATGACCTAAATGTTCATCGAATGACACAAATGAACTTATTGGATGCACAAGATTGGTTAAAAACCCTAATTGGACAAGAATAAGCCTAGGGAGGACGAAAATGACCTAAATGTTCATCCAATGACACAAATGAACTTATTGGATGCACAAGATTGGTTGAAAACCCTAATTGGACAAGAATAACCCTAGGGAGGACGTAAATGACCTAAATGTTCCACCAATGACACAAATGAACTTATTGGATGCACAAGATTGGTTAAAAACCCTAATTGGACAAGAATAAGCCTAGGGAGGACGAAAATGACCTAAATGTTCGTCCAACGACACAAACACACCTATTGGATGCACAAGATTGCATAAAAACCCTAATTGGACAAGAATAAGACTAGGGAGGACGAAAATGACTTAAATGTTCATCCAATGACACAAATGAACTTATTGGATGCACAAGATTGGTTGAAAACCCTAATTGGACAAGAATAAGCCTAGGGAGGACGAAAATGACCTAAATGTTCATCCAATGACACAAATGAACTTATTGGATGCCCAAGATTGGTTAAAAACCCTAATTGGACAAGAATAAGCCTAGGGAGGACGAAAATGACCTAAATGTTCATCCAATGACACAAATGAACTTATTGGATGCACAAGATTGGTTGAAAACCCTAATTGGACAAGAATAAGCCTTGGGAGGACGAAAATGACCTAAATTTTCATCCAATGACACAAATGAACTTATTGGATGCACAAGATTGGTTAAAAACCATAATTGGACAAGAATAAGCCTAGGGAGGACGAAAACGACCTAAATGTTCATCCAATGACAAAAATGAACTTATTGGATGCACAAGATTGCATAAAAACCCTAATTGGACAAGAATAAGCCTAGGGAGGACGAAAATGACCTAAATGTTCATCCAATGACACAAATGAACTTATTGGATGCACAAGATTGGTTAAAAACCATAATTGGACAAGAATAAGCCTACGGAAGACGAAAATGACCTAAATGTTCATCCAATGTCACAAATGAACTTATTGGATGCACAAGATTGGTTGAAAACCCTTATTTGACAAGAATAAGCCTAGGGAGGACGAAAATGACCTAAATGTTCATCCAATGACACAAATGAACTTATTTGATGCATAAGATTGGTTAAAAACCCTAATTGGACAAGAATAAGCCTAGGGAGGACGTAAATGACCTAAATGTTCTTCCAATGACACAAACACACATATTGGATGCACAAGATTGCTTAAAACCCTAATTGGACAAGAATAAGACTAGGGAGGACGAAAATGACCTAAATGTTCATCCAATGACACAAATGAACTTATTGGATGCACAAGATTGGTTAAAAACCCTAATTGGACCAGAATAAGCCTATGGAGGAGGAAAATGACCTAAATGTTCGTCCAATAACACAAACACACCTATTGGATGCACAAGATTGCATAAAAACCCTAATTGGACAAGAATAAGACTAGGGAGGACGAAAATGACCTAAATGTTCCTTCAATGACACAAACACACCTATTAGATGCACAAGATTGCATAAAAACCCTAATTCGACAAGAATAAGACTAGGGAGGACGAAAATGACCTGAATGTTCCTCCAATGACACAAATGAACTTATTGTATGCACAAGATTGGTTAAAAACCCTAATTGGACAAGAATAAGCATAGGGAGGACGAAAATGACCTAAATGTTCATCCAATGACACAAACACACCTATTGGATGCACCAGATTGCATAAAAACCCTAATTGAACAAGAATAAGACTAGGGAGGACGTAAATGACCTAAATGTTCCACCAATGACACAAATGAACTTATTGGATGCACAAGGTTGGTTAAAAACCCTAATTGGACAAGAATAAGCCTAGGGAGGACAAAAATGACCTAAATGTTCAACCAATGACACAAACGAACTTATTGGATGCACAAGATTGCATAAAAACCCTAAATGGACAAGAATAAGCCTATGGAGGACGAAAATGACCTAAATGTTCCTCCAATGACACAAACACACCTATTGGATGCACAAGATTGCATAAAAACCCTAATTGGACAATAATAAGCCTAGGGAGGACGAAAATGACCTAAATGTTCGTCCAATGACACAAATGAACTTATTGGATGCACAAGATTGGTTAAAAACCCTAATTGGACAAGAATAAGCCTAGGGAGGACGAAAATGACCTAAATGTTCATCCAATGACACAAATGAACTTATTGGATGCACAAGATTGGTTAAAAACCATAATTGGACAAGAATAAGCCTAGGGAGGACGAAAATGACCTAAATGTTCATCCAATGACCCAATGAACTTATTGGATGCACAAGATTGGTTGAAAACCCTAATTGGACAAGAATAAGCCTTGGGAGGACGAAAATGACCTAAATGTTCGTCTAATGACACAAACACACCTATTGGATGCACAAGATTTCATAAATACCCTAATTAGACAAGAATAAGACTAGGGAGGACGAAAATGACCTAAATGTTCCTCCAATGACACAAACACACCTATTGGATGCACAAGATTGCATAAAAACCCTAATTGGACAAGAATAAGACTAGGGAGGACGAAAATTACCTAAATGTTCATCCAATGACACGAATGAACTTATTGGATGCACAAGATTGGTTAAAAACCCTAATTGGACAAGAATAAGCCTAGGGAGGACGAAAATGACCTAAATGTTCGTCCAATGACACAAACACACCTATTGGATGCACAAGATTGCATAAAAACCCATATTGGACAAGAATAAGACTAGGGAGGACGTAAATGACCTAAATGTTCCACCAATGACACAAATGAACTTATTGGATGCACAAGGTTGGTTAAAAACCCTAATTGGACAAGAATAAGCCTAGGGAGGACGAAAATGACCTAAATGTTCAACCAATTACACAAATGAACTTATTGGATGCACAAGGTTGGTTAAAAACCCTAATTGGACAAGAATAAGCCTAGGGAGGACGAAAATGACCTAAATGTTCGTCCAATGACACAAACACACCTATTGGATGCACTAGATTGCATAAAAACCCTAATTGGACAAGAATAAGACTAGGGAGGACGTAAATGACCTAAATGTTCCACCAATGACACAAATGAACTTATTGGATGCACAAGGTTGGTTAAAAACCCTAATTGGACAAGAATAAGCCTAGGGAGGACGAAAATGACCTAAATGTTCAACCAATGACACAAATGAACTTATAGGATGCACAAGGTTGGTTAAAACCCTAATTGGACAAGAATAAGCCTAGGGAGGACGAAAATGACCTAAATGTTCGTCCAATGACACAAACGCACCTATTGGATGCACAGGATTGCATAAAAACCCTAATTGGACAAGAATAAGCCTAGGGAGGACGAAAATGACCTAAATGTTCGTCCAATGACACAAACACACCTATTGGATGCACAAGATTGCATAAAAACCCTAATTGGACAAGAACAAGCCTAGGGAGGACGAAAATGACCTAAATGTTAATCCAATGACACAAATGAACTTATTGGATGCACAAGATTGGTTTAAAACCCTAATTGGACAAGAATAAGCCTAGGGAGGACGAAAATGACCTAAATGTTCATCCAATGACACAAATGAACTTATTGGATGCACAAGATTGGTTAAAAACCCTAATTGGACAAGAATAAGCCTAGGGAGGAAAAACATGACCTAAATGTTCATCCAATGACACAAATGAACTTATTGGATGCACAAGATTCGTTAAAAACCCTAATTGGACAAGAATAAGCCTAGGGATGACGAAAATGACCTAAATGTTCGTCCAATGACACAAACACACCTATTGGATGCACAAGATTGCATAAAAACCCTAATTGGACAAGAATAAGCCTAGTGAGGACGAAAATGACCTAAATGTTCGTCCAATGACACAAACACACCTATTGGATGCACTAGATTGCATAAAAACCCTAATTGGACAAGAATAAGACTAGGGAAGACGTAAATGACCTAAATGTTCCACCAATGACACAAATGAACTTATTGGATGCACAAGGTTGGTTAAAAACCCTAATTGGACAAGAATAAGCCTAGGGAGGACGAAAATGACCTAAATGTTCAACCAATGACACAAATGAACTTATTGGATGCACAAGGTTGGTTAAAAACCCTAATTGGACCAGAATATGCCTAGGGAGGACGAAAATGACCTAAATGTTCGTCCAATGACACAAACACACCTATTGGATGCACAAGATTGCATAAAAACCCTAATTGGACAAGAATAAGCCTAGGGAGGACGAAAATGACCTAAATGTTCGTCCAACGACACAAACACACCTATTGGACGCACAAGATTGCATACAAAACCCTAATTGGACAAGAATAAGCCTAGGGAGGAGGAAAATGACCTAAATATTCATCCAATGACACAAATGAACTTATTGGATGCACAAGATTGGTTAAAAACCCTAATTGGACAAGAATAAGCCTAGGGAGGACGAAAATGACCTAAATGTTCATCCAATGACACAAATGAACTTATTGGATGCACAAGATTGGGTTAAAACCCTAATTGGACAAGAATAAGCCTAGGGAGGACGAAAATGACCTAAATGTTCATCCAATGACACAAATGAACTTATTGGATGCACAAGATTGGTTAAAAACCCTAATTGGACAAGAATAAGCCTAGGGAGGACGAAAATGACCTAAATGTTCATCCAAAGACACAAACACACCTATTGGATGCACAAGATTGGTTAAAAACCCTAATTGGACAAAAATAAGCTTAGGAAGGACGAAAATGACTTAAATCTTAATCCAATGACACAAATGAACTTATTGAATGCACAAGATTGGTTAAAAACCATAATTGCACAAGAATAAGCCTAGGGAGGACGAAAATGACCTAAATGTTCATCCAATGACACATATGAACTTATTGGATGCACAAGATTGATTAAAACCCTAATTGGACAAGAATAAGCCTAGGGAGGACGAAAATGACCTAAATGTTCATCCAATGACACAAATGAACTTATTGGATGCACAAGATTGGTTAAAAACCCTAATTGGACAAGAATAAGCCTAGGGAGGAAAAACATGACCTAAATGTTCATCCAATGACACAAATGAACTTATAGGATGCACAAGATTGGTTAAAAACCCTAATTGGACAAGAATAAGCCTAGGGAGGACGAAAATGACCTAAATGATCAATCAATGACACAAATGAACTTATGGGATGCACAAGGTTGGTTAAAAACCCTAATTGGACAAGAATAAGCCTAGGGAGGACGCAAATGACCTAAATGTTCGTCCAATGACACAAACACACCTATTGGATGCACAAGATTGCATAAAAACCCTAATTGGACATGGATAAGCCTAGGGAGGACGAAAATGACCAAAATGTTCATCCAATGACACAAATGAACTTATTGGATGCACAAGATTGGTTAAAAACCCTAATTGGACAAGAATAAGCCTAGGGAGGAAAAACATGACCTAAATGTTCATCCAATGACACAAATGAACTTATAGGATGCACAAGATTGGTTAAAAACCCTAATTGGACAAGAATAAGCCTAGGGAGGACGAAAATGACCTAAATGTTCAACCAATGACACAAATGAACTTATGGGATGCACAAGGTTGGTTAAAAACCCTAATTGGACAAGAATAAGCCTAGGGAGGATGCAAATGACCTAAATGTTCGTCCAATGACACAAACACACCTATTGGATGCACAAGATTGCATAAAAACCCTAATTGGACAAGAATAAGCCTAGGGAGGACGAAAATGACCTAAATGTTCATCCAATGTCACAAATGAACTTATTGGATGCACAAGATTGGTTGAAAACCCTAATTTGACAAGAATAAGCCTAGGGAGGACGAAAATGACCTAAATGTTCATCCAATGACACAAATGAACTTATTTGATGCATAAGATTGGTTAAAAACCCTAATTGGACAAGAATAAGCCTAGGGAGGACGTAAATGACCTAAATGTTCATCCAATGACACAAACACACATATTGGATGCACAAGATTGCTTAAAACCCTAATTGGACAAGAATAAGACTAGGGAGGACGAAAATGACCTAAATGTTCCTCCAATGACACAAACACACCTATTAGATGCACAAGATTGCATAAAAACCCTAATTCGACAAGAATAAGACTAGGGAGGACGAAAATGACCTAAATGTTCCTCCAATGACACAAACACACCTATTGGATGCACAAGATTGCATAAAAACCCTAATTGGACAAGAATAAGCATAGGGAGGACGAAAATGACCTAAATGTTCATCCAATGACACAAATGAACTTATTGGATGCACAAGATTGGTTAAAAACCATAATTGGACAAGAATAAGCCTAGGGAGGACGAAAATGACCTAAATGTTCATCCAATGACACAAATGAACTTATTGGATGCACAAGGTTGGTTTAAAACCCTAATTGGACAAGAATAAGCCTAGGGAGGACGAAAATGACCTAAATGTTCGTCCAATGACACAAACACACCTATTGGATGCACAAGATTGCATAAAAACCCTAATTGGACAAGAATAAGCCTAGGGAGGACGAAAATGACCTAAATGTTCGTCCAATGACACAAACACACCTATTGGATGCACAAGATTGCATAAAAACCCTAATTGGACAAGAAAAAGCCTAGGGAGGACGAAAATGACCTAAATGTTCATCCAATGACACAAATGAACTTATTGGATGCACAAGATTGGTTTAAAACCCTAATTGGACAAGAATAAGCCTAGGGAGGACGAAAATGACCTAAATGTTCATCCAATGACACAAATGAACTTATTGGATGCACAAGATTGGTTAAAAACCCTAATTGGACAAGAATAAGCCTAGGGAGGACGAAAATGACCTAAATGTTCATCCATTGACACAAACACACCTATTGGATGCACAAGATTGCATAAAAACCCTAATTGGACAAGAATAAGACTAGGGAGGACGAAAATGACCTAAATGTTCATCCAATGACACAAATGAACTTATTGGATGCACAAGATTGGTTAAAAACCCTAATTGGACAAGAATAAGCATAGTGAGGACGAAAATGACCTAAATGTTCATCCAATGACACAAATGAACTTATTGGATGCCCAAGATTGGTTAAAAACCCTAATAAGACAAGAATAAGCCTAGGGAGGACGAAAATGACCTAAATGTTCATCCAATGACACAAATGAACTTATTGGATGCACAAGATTGGTTAAAAACCCTAACTGGCCAAGAATAAGCCTAGGGAGGACGAAAATGACCTAAATGTTCGTCCAATGACACAAACACACCTATTGGATGCACAAGATTGCATAAAAACCCTAATTGGACAAGAATAAGACTAGGGAGGACGAAAATGACCTAAATGTTCATCCAATGACACAAATGAACTTATTGGATGCACAAGATTGGTTAAAAACCCTAATTGGACAAGAATAAGCATAGGGAGAACGAAAATGACCTAAATGTTCGTCCAATGACACAAACCCACATATTGGATGCACAAGATTGCTTAAAACCCTAATTGGACAAGAACAAGCCTAGGGAGGACGAAAATGACCTAAATGTTCATCCAATGACACAAATGAACTTATTGGATGCACAAGATTGGTTAAAAACCATAATTGGACAAGAATAAGCCTAGGGAGGACGAAAATGACCTAAATGTTCATCCAATGACACAAACACACATATTGGATGCACAAGATTGGTTAAAAACCCTAATTGGACAAGAATAAGCCTAGGGAGGACAAAAATGACCTAAATGTTCATCCAATGACACAAATGAACTTATTGGATGCACAAGATTGGTTAAAAACCCTAACTGGACAAGAATAAGCCTAGGGAGGACGAAAATGACCTAAATGTTCGTCCAATGACACAAATGAACTTATTGGATGCACAAGATTGGTTAAAAACCCTAATTGGACAAGAATAAGCCTAGGGAGGACGAAAATGACCTAAATGTTCATCCAATGACACAAATGAACTTATTGGATGCACAAGATTGGTTAAAAACCCTAATTGGACAAGAATAGGCCTAGGGAGGACGAAAATGACCTAAATGTTCATCCAATGACACAAATGAACTTATTGGATGCACAAGATTGGTAAAAAACCCTAATTGGACAAGAATAAGCCTAGGGAGGACGAAAATGACCTAAATGTTCATCCAATGACACAAAAACACCTATTGGATGCACAAGATTGCATAAAAACCCTAATTGGACAAGAATAAGACTAGGGAGGACGAAAATGACCTAAATGTTCATCCAATGACACAAATGAACTTATTGGATGCACAAGATTGGTTAAAAACCCTAATTGGACAAGAATAAGCATAGGGAGGACGAAAATGACCTAAACGTTCATCCAATGACACAAACCCACATATTGGATGCACAAGATTGCTTAAAACCCTAATTGGACAAGAATAAGACTAGGAAGGATCAAAATGACCTAAATGTTCGTCCAATGACACAAACACACCTATTGGATGCACAAGATTGCATAAAAACCCTAATTGGACAAGAATAAGACTAGGGAGGACGAAAATGACCTAAATGTTCCTCCAATGACACAAACACATATATTGGATGCACAAGATTGCATAAAAACCCTAATTGGACAAGAATAAGACTAGGGAGGACGAAAATGACCTAAATGTTCATCCAATGACACAAATGAACTTATTGGATGCACAAGATTGGTTAAAAACCCTAATTGGACAAGAATAAGCATATGGAGGACGAAAATGACCTAAATGTTCGTCCAATGACACAAACACACCTATTGGATGCACAAGATTGCATAAAAACCCTAATTGGACAAGAATAAGACTAGGGAGGACGAAAATGACCTAAATGTTCCTCCAATGACACAAACACACCTATTGGATGCACAAGATTGCATAAAAACCCTAATTGGACAAGAATAAGACTAGGGAGGACGAAAATGACCTAAATGTTCATCCAATGACACAAATGAAATTATTGGATGCACAAGATTGGTTAAAAACCCTAATTGGACAAAAATAAGTCTAGGGAGGACGAAAATGACCTAAATGTTCGTCCAATGACACAAACACACCTATTGGATGCACAAGATTGCATAAAAACCCTAATTGGACAAGAATAAGACTAGGGAGGACGAAAATGACCTAAATGTTCATCCAATGACACAAATGAACTTATTGGATGCACAAGATTGGTTAAAAACCCTAATTGGACAAGAATAAGCCTAGGGATGACGAAAATGACCTAAATGTTCGTCCAATGACACCAACACACCTATTGGATGCACAAGATTGCATAAAAACCCTAATTGGACAAGAATAAGACTAGGGAGGACGAAAATGACCTAAATGTTCATCAAATGACACAAATGAACTTATTGGATGCACAAGATTGGTTAAAAACCCTAATTGGACAAGAATAAGCCAAGGGATGACGAAAATGACCTAAATGTTCGTCCAATGACACCAACACACCTATTGGATGCACAAGATTGCATAAAAACCCTAATTGGACAAGAATAAGACTAGGGAGGACGAAAATGACCTAAATGTTCATCCAATGACACAAATGAACTTATTGGATGCACAAGATTGGTTAAAAACCCTAATTGGACAAGAATAAGCCTAGGGAGTACGAAAATGACCTAAATGTTCATCCAATGACACAAATGAACTTATTGGATGCACAAGATTGGTTAAAAACACTAATTGGACAAGAATAAGCCTAGGGATGACGAAAATGACCTAAATGTTCGTCCAATGACACAAACACACCTATTGGATGCACAAGATTGCATAAAAACCCTAATTGGACAAGAATAAGCCTAGGGAGGACGAAAATGACCTAAATGTTCCTCCAATGACACAAACACACCTATTAGATGCACAAGATTGCATAAAAACCCTAATTCGACAAGAATAAGACTAGGGAGGACGAAAATGACCTGAATGTTCCTCCAATGACACAAATGAACTTATTGTATGCACAAGATTGGTTAAAAACCCTAATTGGACAAGAATAAGCATAGGGAGGACGAAAATTACCTAAATGTTCATCCAATGACACAAACACACATATTGGATGCACAAGATTGCTTAAAACCCTAATTGGACAAGAATAAGACTAGGAAGGAGGAAAATGACCTAAATGTTCATCGAATGACACAAATGAACTTATTGGATGCACAAGATTGGTTAAAAACCCTAATTGGACAAGAATAAGCCTAGGGAGGACGAAAATGACCTAAAATTTCGTCCAATGACACAAACACACATATTGGATGCACAAGATTGCTTAAAACCCTAATTGGACAAGAATAAGCCTAGGGAGGACGAAAATGACCTAAATGTTCATCCAATGACACAAATGAACTTATTGGATGCACAAGATTGGTTAAAAACCCTAATTGGACAAGAATAAGCCTAGGGAGGAAAAACATGACCTAAATGT
>JBBPBR010000184.1:25288-89145 GCA_037974775.1 Cicer pinnatifidum | reverse complement strand
GTTGAACATTTAGGTCATTTTCGTCCTCCCTAGGCTTATTCTTGTCCAATTAGGGTTTTTAACCAACCTTGTGCATCCAATAAGTTCATTTGTGTCATTGGTGGAACATTTAGGTCATTTACGTCCTCCCTAGTTTTATTCTTGTCCAATTAGGGTTTTTATCCAATCTAGTGCATCCAATAGGTGTGTTTGTGTCATTGGAGGAACATTTAGGTCATTTTCGTCCTCCCTAGTCTTATTCTTGTCCAATTAGGGTTTTTAACCAATCTTGTGCATCCAATAAGTTCATTTGTGTCATTGGATGAACATTTAGGTTATTTTTGTCCTCCCTAGGCTTATTCTTGTCCAATTAGGGTTTTTAACCAATCTTGTGCATCCAATAAGTTCATTTGTGTCATTGGACGAACATTTAGGTCATTTTCGTCCTCCCTAGGCTTATTCTTGTCCAATTAGGGTTTTTATGCAATCTTGTGCATCCAATAAGTTCATTTGTGTCATTGGTTGAACATTTAGGTCATTTTCGTCCTCCCTATGCTTATTCTTGTCCAATTAGGGTTTTTAACCAACCTTGTGCATCCAATAAGTTCATTTGTGTCATTGGTGGAACATTTAGGTCATTTACGTCCTCCCCAGTCTTATTCTTGTCCAATTAGGGTTTTTATCCAATCTAGTGCATCCAATAGGTGTGTTTGTGTCATTGGAGGAACATTTAGGTCATTTTCGTCCTCCCTAGTCTTATTCTTGTCGAATTAGGGTTTTTATGCAATCTTGTGCATCCAATAGGTGTGTTTGTGTCATTGGAGGAACATTTAGGTCATTTTCGTCCTCCCTAGTCTTATTCTTGTCCAATTAGGGTTTTTATGCAATCTTGTGCATCCAATAGGTGTGTTTGTGTCATTGGACGAACATTTAGGTCATTTTAGTCCTCCATAGGCTTATTCTTGTCCGATTAGGGTTTTTAACTAATGTTGTGCATTCAATAAATTCATTTGTGTCATTGGATGAACATTTAGGTCATTTTCGTCCTCCCTAGTCTTATTCTTGTCCAATTAGGGTTTTAAGGAATCTTGTGCATCCAATATGTGGGTTTGTGTCATTGGATGAACATTTAGGTCATTTTCGTCCTCCCTATGCTTATTCTTGTCCAATTAGGGTTTTTAACCAATCTTGTGCATCCAATAACTTCATTTGTGTCATTGGAGGAACATTTAGGTCATTTTCGTCCTCCCTAGTCTTATTCTTGTCCAATTAGGGTTTTTATGCAATCTTGTGCATCCAATAGGTGTGTTTGTGTCATTGGAGGAACATTTAGGTCATTTTCGTCCTCCCTAGTCTTATTCTTGTCCAATTAGGGTTTTTATGCAATCTTGTGCATCCAATAGGTGTGTTTGTGTCATTGGACGAACATTTAGGTCATTTTCGTCCTCCCTAGGCTTATTCTTGTCCAATTAGGGTTTTTAACCAATCTTGTGCATCCAATAAGTTCATTTGTGTCATTGGATGAACATTTAGGTCATTTTCGTCATCCCTAGTCTTATTCTTGTCCAATTCGGGTTTTAAGCAATCTAGTGCATCCAATATGTGTGTTTGTGTCATTGGATGAACATTTAGGTCATTTTCGTCCTCCCTATGCTTATTCTTGTCCAATTAGGGTTTTTAACCAATCTTGTGCATCCAATAAGTTCATTTGTGTCATTGGATGAACATTTAGGTCATTTTCGTCCTCCCTAGGCTTGTTCTTGTCCAATTAGGGTTTTTAACCAACCTTGTGCATCCAATAAGTTCATTTGTGTCATTGGTGGAACATTTAAGTCATTTATGTCCTCCCTAGTCTTATTCTTGTCCAATTAGGGTTTTTATGCAATCTTGTGCATCCAATAGGTGTGTTTGTGTCATTGGACGAACATTTAGGTCATTTTCGTCCTCCCTACTCTTATTCTTGTCCAATTAGGGTTTTTATACAATCTTGTGCATCCAATAGGTGTGTTTGTGTCATTGGACGAACATTTAGGTCATTTTCGTCCTCCCTAGGCTTATTCTTGTCCAATTAGGGTTTTTAACCAATCTTGTGCATCCAATAAGTTCATTTGTGTCATTGGATGAACATTTAGGTCATTTTCGTCCTCCCTAGGCTTATTCTTGTCCAATTAGGGTTTTTAACCAATCTTGTGCATCCAATAAGTTCATTTGTGTCATTGGATGAACATTTTGGTCATTTTCGTCCTCCCTAGGCTTATTCTTTTCCAATTAGGGTTTTGATGCAATCTTGTGCATCCAATAGGTGTGTTTGTGTCCTTGGACGAACATTTAGGTCATTTTCGTCCTCCCTAGTCTTATTCTTGTCCAATTAGGGTTTTTATGCAATCTTGTGCATCCAATAGGTGTGTTTGTGTCATTGGAGGAACATTTAGGTCACTTTCGTCCTCCCTAGTCTTATTCTTGTCCAATTACGGTTTTTATGCAATCTTGTGCATCCAATAGGTGTGTTTGTGTCATTGGAGGAACATTTAGGTCATTTTCGTCCTCCCTAGTCTTATTCTTGTCCAATTAGGGTTTTTATGCAATCTTGTGCATCCAATAGGTGTGTTTGTGTCATTGGACGAACATTTAGGTCATTTTCGTCATCCCTAGGCTTATTCTTGTCCAATTAGGGTTTTTAACCAATCATGTGCATCCAATAAGTTCATTTGTGTCATTGGATGAACATTTAGGTCATGTTTTTCCTCCCTAGGCTTATTCTTGTCCAATTAGGGTTTTTAACCAATCTTGTGCATCCAATAAGTTCATTTGTGTCATTCGATGATCATTTAGGTCATTTTCGTCCTCCCTAGTCTTATTCTTGTCCAATTAGGGTTTTTATGCAATCTTGTGCATCCAATAGGTGTGTTTGTGTCATTGGAGGAACATTTAGGTCATTTTCGTCCTCCCTAGTCTTATTCTTGTCCAATTAGGGTTTTTATGCAATCTTGTGCATCCAATAGGTGTGTTTGTGTCATTGGACGAACATTTAGGTCATTTTCGTCCTCCCTAGGCTTATTCTTGTCCAATTAGGGTTTTTAACCAATCTTGTGCATCCAATAAGTTCATTTGTGTCATTGGATGAACATTTAGGTAATTTTCGTCGTCCTTAGTCTTATTCTTGTCGAATTAGGTTTTTATGCAATCTTGTGCATCCAATAGGTGTGTTTGTGTCATTGGAGGAACATTTAGGTCATTTTCGTCCTCCCTAGTCTTATTCTTGTCCAATTAGGGTTTTTATGCAATCTTGTGCATCCAATAGGTGTGTTTGTGTCATTGGAAGAACATTTAGGTCATTTTCATCCTCCCTAGGCTTATTCTTGTCCGATTAGGGTTTTTAACCAATCTTGTGCATTCAATAAGTTCATTTGTGTCATTGGATGAACATTTAGGTCATTTTCGTCCTCCCTAGTCTTACTCTTGTCCAATTAGGGTTTTAAGCAATGTTGTGCATCCAATATGTGGGTTTGTGTCATTGGATGAACGTTTAGGTCATTTTCGTCCTCCCTATGCTTATTCTTGTCCAATTAGGGTTTTTAACCAACCTTGTGTATCCAATAAGTTCATTTGTGTCATTGGTGGAACATTTAGGTCATTTACGTCCTCCCTAGTCTTATTCTTGTCCAATTAGGGTTTTTATGCAATCTTGTGCATCCAGTAGGTGTGTTTGTGTCATTGGAGGAACATTTAGGTCATTTTCGTCCTCCCTAGTCTTATTCTTGTCGAATTAGGGTTTTTATGCAATCTTGTGCATCCAATAGGTGTGTTTGTGTCATTGGAGGAACATTTAGGTCATTTTCGTCCTCCCTAGTCTTATTCTTGTCCAATTAGGGTTTTTATGCAATCTTGTGCATCCAATAGGTGTATTTGTGTCATTGGACGAACATTTAGGTCATTTTCGTCCTCCCTAGGCTTATTCTTGGCCAATTAGGGTTTTTAACCAATCTTGTGCATCCAATAAGTTCATTTGTGTCATTGGATGAACATTTAGGTCATTTTCGTCATCCCAAGTCTTATTCCTGTCCAATTAGGGTTTTTATGCAATCTTGTGCATCCAATATGTGTGTTTGTGTCATTGGAGGAACATTTAGGTCATTTTCGTCCTCCCTAGTCTTATTCTTGTCCAATTAGGGTTTTTATGCAATCTTGTGCATCCAATAGGTGTGTTTGTGTCATTGGATGAACATTTAGGTAATTTTCGTCCTCCCTATGCTTATTCTTGTCCAATTAGGGTTTTTAACCAATCTTGTGCATACAATAAGTTCATTTGTGTCATTGGATGAACATTTAGGTCATTTTCGTCCTCCCTAGTCTTATTCTTGTCCAATTAGGGTTTTTATGCAATCTTGTGCATCCAATAGGTGTGTTTGTGTCATTGGAGGAACATTTAGGTCATTTTCGTCCTCCCTAGTCTTATTCTTGTCGAATTAGGGTTTTTATGCAATCTTGTACATCCAATAGGTGTGTTTGTGTCATTGGAGGAACATTTAGGTCATTTTCGTCCTCCCTAGTCTTATTCTTGTCCAATTAGAGTTTTTATGCAATCTTGTGCATCCAATAGGTGTGTTTGTGTCATTGGACGAACATTTAGGTCATTTTCGTCCTCCCTAGGCTTATTCTTGTCCAATTAGGGTTTTTAACCAATCTTGTGCATCCAATAAGTTCATTTGTGTCATTGGATGAACATTTAGGTCATTTTCGTCTTCCCTAGGTTTATTCTTGTCCAATTAGGGTTTTTATGCAATCTTGTGCATCCAATAGGTGTGTTTGTGTCATTGGATGAACATTTAGGTCATTTTCGTCCTCCCTAGGCTTATTCTTGTCCAATTAGGGTTTTTAACCAATCTTGTGCATCCAATAAGTTCATTTGTGTCATTGGATGAACATTTAGGTCATTTTCGTCCTCCCTAGGCTTTTTCTTGTCCAATTAGGGTTTTTAACCAACCTTGTGCATCCAATAAGTTCATTTGTGTCATTGGTTGAACATTTAGGTCATTTTCGTCCTCCCTAGGCTTATTCTTGTCCAATTAGGGTTTTTAACCAACCTTGTGCATCCAATAAGTTCAGTTGTGTCATTGGATGAACATTTAGGTCATTTACGGCCTCCCTAGTCTTATTCTTGTCCAATTAGGGTTTTTATGCAATCTTGTGCATCCAATAGGTGTGTTTGTGTCATTGGAGGAACATTTAGGTCATTTTCGTCCTCCCTAGTCTTATTCTTGTCGAATTAGGGTTTTTATGCAATCTTGTGCATCCAATAGGTGTGTTTGTGTCATTGGAGGAACATTTAGGTCATTTTCGTCCTCCCTAGTCTTATTCTTGTCGAATTAGGGTTTTTATGCAATCTTGTGCATCCAATAGGTGTGTTTGTGTCATTGGAGGAACATTTAGGTCATTTTCGTCCTCCCTAGTCTAATTCTTGTCCAATTAGGGTTTTTATGCAATCTTGTGCATCCAATTAGTGTGTTTGTGTCATTGGACGAACATTTAGGTCATTTTCGTCCTCCCTAGGCTTATTCTTGTCCAATTAGGGTTTTTAACCAATCTTGTGCATCCAATAAGTTCATTTGTGTCATTGGATGAACATTTAGGTCATTTTCGTCCTCACTAGGCTTATTCTTGTCCAATTAGGGTTTTTAACCAATCTTGTGCATCCAATAAGTTCATTTGTGTCATTGGATGAACATTTAGGTAATTTTCGTCCTCCCTATACTTATTCTTGTCCAATTAGGGTTTTTAACAAATCTTGTGCATACAATAAGTTCATTTGTGTCATTGGATGAACAATTAAGTCATTTTCGTCCTCCCTAGTCTTATTCTTGTCCAATTAGGGTTTTTATGCAATCTTGTGCATCCAATAGGTGTGTTTGTGTCATTGGAGGAACATTTAGGTCATTTTCGTCCTCCCTAGTCTTATTCTTGTCGAATTAGGGTTTTTATGCAATCTTGTGCATCCAATAGGTGTGTTTGTGTCATTGGAGGAACATTTAGGTCATTTTCGTCCTCCCTTGTGTTATTCTTGTCCAATTAGGGTTTTTATGCAATCTTGTGCATCCAATAGGTGTGTTTGTGTCATTGGAGGAACATTTAGGTCATTTTCGTCCTCCCTAGTCTTATTCTTGTCGAATTAGGGTTTTTATGCAATCTTGTGCATCCAATAGGTGTGTTTGTGTCATTGGAGGAACATTTAGGTCATTTTCGTCCTCCCTTGTCTTATTCTTGTCCAATTAGGGTTTTTATGCAATCTTGTGCATCCAATAAGTGTGTTTGTGTCATTGGACGAACATTTAGGTCATTATCGTCCTCCCTAGACTTATTCTTGTCCAGTTAGGTTTTTTAACAAATCTTGTGCATCCAATAAGTTCATTTGTGTCATTCGATGAACATTTAGGTCATTTTCGTGCTCCCTAGTCTTATTCTTGTCCAATTAGGATTTTTATGCAATCTTGTGCATCCAATAGGTGTGTTTGTGTCATTGGAGGAACATTTAGGTCATTTTCGTCCTCCCTAGTCTTATTCTTGTCGAATTAGGGTTTTTATGCAATCTTGTGCATCCAATAGGTGTGTTTGTGTCATTGGAGGAACATTTAGGTCATTTTCGTCCTCCCTAGTCTTATTCTTGTCCAATTAGGGTTTTTATGCAATCTTGTGCATCCAATAGGTGTGTTTGTGTCATTGGACGAACTTTTAGGTCATTTTCGTCCTCCGTAGGCTTATTCTTGTCCAATTAGGGTTTTTAACCAACCTTGTGGATACAATAAGTTCATTTGTGTCATTCGATGAACATTTAGGTCATTTTCGTCCTCCCTAGTCTTATTCTTGTCCAATTAGGGTTTTTATGCAATCTTGTGCATCCAATAGGTGTGTTTGTGTCATTGGAGGAACATTTAGGTCATTTTCGTCCTCCCTGGTCTTATTCTTGTCCAATTAGGGTTTTTAACCAATCTTGTGCATCCAATAGGTGTGTTTGTGTCATTGGACGAACATTTAGGTCATTTTCGTCCTCCCTATGCTTATTCTTGTCCAATTAGGGTTTTTAACCAATCTTGTGCATCCAATAAGTTCATTTGTGTCATTGGATGAACATTTAGGTCATTTTCGTCCTCCCTAGTCTTATTCTTGTCGAATTATGGTTTTTATGCAATCTTGTGCATCCAATAGGTGTGTTTGTGTCATTGGAGGAACATTTAGGTCATTTTCGTCCTCCCTAGTCTTATTCTTGTCCAATTAGGGTTTTTATGCAATCTTGTGCATCCAATAGGTGTGTTTGTGTCATTGGACGAACATTTAGGTCATTTTCGTCCTCCCTAGGCTTATTCTTGTCCAATTAGGGCTTTTATGCAATCCTGTGCATCCAATAGGTGTGTTTGTGTCATTGGACGAACATTTAGGTCATTTTCGTCCTCCCTAGGCTTATTCTTGTCCAATTAGGGTTTTTAACCAACCTTGTGCATCCAATAAGTTCATTTGTGTCATTGGTCGAACATTTAGGTCATTTACGTCCTCCCTAGTCTTATTCTTATCCAATTAGGGTTTTTATGCAATCTTGTGCATCCAATAGGTGTGTTTGTGTCATTGGAGGAACATTTAGGTCATTTTCGTCCTCCATAGTCTTATTCTTGTCGAATTAGGGTTTTTATACAATCTTGTGCATCCAATACGTGTGTTTGTGTCATTGGAGGAACATTTAGGTCATTTTCATCCTCCCTAGTCTTATTCTTGTCCAATTAGGGTTTTTATGCAATCTTGTGCATCCAATAGGTGTGTTTGTGTCATTGGACGAACATTTAGGTCATTTTCGTCCTCCCTATGCTTATTCTTGTCCAATTAGGGTTTTTAACCAATCTTGTGCATCCAATAAGTTCATTTGTGTCATCGGATGAACATTTAGGTCATTTTCGTCCTCCCTAGTCTTATTCTTGTCCAATTAGTGTTTTAAGCAATCTTGTGCATCCAATATGTGTGTTTGTGTCATTGGATGAACATTTAGGACATTTTCGTCCTCCCTATGCTTTTTTTTGTCCAATTAGGGTTTTTAACCAATCTTGTGCATACAATAAGTTCATTTGTGTCATTGGATGAACATTTAGGTCATTTTCGTCCTCCCTAGTCTTATTCTTGTCCAATTAGGGTTTTTATGCAATTTTGTGCATCCAATAGGTATGTTTGTGTCATTGGAGGAACATTTAGGTCATTTTCGTCCTCCCTAGTCTTATTCTTGTCCAATTAGGGTTTTTATGCAATCTTGTGCATCCAATAGGTGTGTTTGTGTCATTGGACGAACTTTTAGGTCATTTTCGTCCTCCCTAGTCTTATTCTTGTCCAATTAGGGTTTTTATGAAATTTTGTGCATCCAATAGGTATGTTTGTGTCATTGGAGGAACATTTAGGTCATTTTCGTCCTCCCTAGTCTTATTCTTGTCCAATTAGGGTTTTTATGCAATCTTGTGCATCCAATAGGTGTGTTTGTGTCATTGGACGAACTTTTAGGTCATTTTCGTCCTCCCTAGGCTTATTCTTGTCCAATTAGGGTTTTAAACCAATCTTGTGCATCCAATAAGTTCATTTGTGTCATTCGATGAACATTTAGGTCATTTTCGTCCTCCCTAGTCTTATTCTTGTCCAATTAGGGTTTTAAGCAATCTTGTGAATCCAATACGTGTGTTTGTGTCATTGGATGAACATTTAGGTTATTTTCGTCCTCCCTATGCTTATTCTTGTCCAATTAGGGTTTTTAACCAATCTTGTGCTTACAATAAGTTCATTTGTGTCATTGAATGAACATTTAGGTCATTTTCGTCCTCCCTAGTCTTATTCTTGTCCAATTAGGGTTTTTATGCAATCTTGTGCATCCAATAGGTGTGTTTGTGTCATTGGACGAACATTTAGGTCATTTTCGTCCTCCATAGTCTTATTCTTGTCCAATTAGGGTTTTTAACCAATCTTGTGCATCCAATAAGTTCATTTGTGTCATTGGATGAACATTTAGGTCATTTTTGTCCTCCCTAGGCTTATTCTTGTCCAATTAGGGTTTTTATGCAATCTTGTGCATCCAGTAGGTGTGTTTGTGTCATTGGACGAACATTTAGGTCATTTTCGTCCTCCCTAGGCTTATTCTTGTCCAATTAGGGTTTTTAACCAACCTTGTGCATCCAATAAGTTCATTTGTGTCATTGGTTGAACATTTAGGTCATTTCCGTCCTCCCTAGTCTTATTCTTGTCCAATTAGGGTTTTAAGCAATCTTGTGCATCCAATATGTGTGTTTGTGTCATTGGATGAACATTTAGGTTATTTTCGTCCTCCCTAGTTTTATTCTTGTCCAACTAGGGTTTTTAAGCAATCTTGTGCATCCAATAGGTGTGTTTGTGTCATTGGAGGAACATTTAGGTCATTTTCGTCCTCCCTAGTCTTATTCTTGTCCAATTAGGGTTTTTATGCAATCTTGTGCATCCAATAGGTGTGTTTGTGTCATTGGACGAACATTTAGGTCATTTTCGTCCTCCCTAGTCTTATTCTTGTCCAATTAGGGTTTTTAACCAATCTTGTGCATCCAATAAGTTCATTTGTGTCAGTAGACGAACATTTAGGTCATTTTCGTCCTCCCTAGGCTTATTCTTGTCCAATTAGGGATTTTAGCCAATCTTGTGCATCCAATAAGTTCATTTGTGTCATTGGAGGAACATTTAGGTCATTTTCGTCCTCCCTAGTCTTATTCTTGTCCAATTAAGGTTTTTATGCAATCTTCTGCATCCAATAGGTGTGTTTGTGTCATTGGACGAACATTTAGGTCATTATCGTCCCCCCTAGGCTTATTCTTGTCCAATTAGGGTTTTTAACCAATCTTGTGCATCCAGTAGGTGTGTTTGTGTCATTGGACGAACATTTAGGTCATTATCGTCCCCCCTAGGCTTATTCTTGTCCAATTAGGGTTTTTAACCAATCTTGTGCATCCAATAGGTGTGTTTGTGTCATTGGAGGAACATTTAGGTCATTTTCGTCCTCCCTAGTCTTATTCTTGTCCAATTAGGGTTTTTATGCAATCTTGTGCATCCAATAGGTGTGTTTGTGTCATTGGACGAACATTTAGGTCATTTTCGTCCTCCCTAGTCTTATTCTTGTCCAATTAGGGTTTTTATGCAATCTTGTGCATCCAATAGGTGTGGTGGTGTCATTGGACGAACATTTAGGTCATTTTCGTCCTCCCTAGGGTTATTCTTGTCCAATTAGGGTTTTTAACCAATCATGTGAATCCAATAAGTTGATTTGTGTCATTGGATGAACATTTAGGTCATTTTCGTCCTCCCTAGTCTTATTCTTGTCCAATTAGGGTTTTTATGCAATCTTGTGCATCCAATAGGTGTGTTTGTGTCATTGGACGAACATTTAGGTCATTTTCGTCCTCCCTAGTCTTATTCTTGTCCAATTAGGGTTTTTAACCAATCTTGTGCATCCAATAAGTTCATTTATGTCATTGGATGAACATTTAGGTCATTTTCGTCCTCCCTAGGCTTATTCTTGTCCAATTAGGGTTTTTAAGCAATCTTGTGCATCCAACAAGTTCATTTGTGTCATTGGATGAACATTTAGGTCATTTTCGTCCTCCCTGGGCTTATTCTTGTCCAATTAGGGTTTTTAACCAATCTTGTGCATCCAATAGGTGTGTTTGTGTCATTGGATGAACATTTAGGTCATTTTCGTCCTCCCTAGGCTTATTCTTGTCCAATTAGGGTTTCTAACCAATCTTGTTCATCCAATAGGTATGTTTGTGTCATTGGATGAACATTTAGGTCATTTTCGTCCTCCCTAGGCTTATTCTTGTCCAATTAGGGTTTTTAACCAATCTTGTGCATCCAATAAGTTCATTTGTGTCATTGGATGAACATTTAGGTCATTTTCGTCCTCCCTATGCTTATTCTTGTCCAATTAGGGTTTTTATCCAATCTTGTGCATCCAATAAGTTCATTTGTATCATTGGATGAACATTTAGGTCATTTACGTCCTCCCTAGGCTTATTCTTGTCCAATTAGGGTTTTAAGCAATCTTGTGCATCCAATATGTGTGTTTGTGTCATTGGATAAACATTTAGGTAATTTTCGACCTCCCTATGCTTATTCTTGCCAATTAGGGTTTTTAACCAATCTTGTGCATACAATAAGTTCATTTGTGTCATTGGATGAACATTTAGGTCATTTTCGTCCTCCCTAGTCTTATTCTTGTCCAATTAGGGTTTTTATGCAATCTTGTGCATCCAATAGGTGTGTTTGTGTCATTGGAGGAACATTTAGGTCATTTTCGTCCTCCCTAGTCTTATTCTTGTCGAATTAGGGTTTTTATGCAATCTTGTGCATCCAATAGGTGTGTTTGTGTCATTGGAGGAACATTTAGGTCATTTTCGTCCTCCCTAGTCTTATTCTTGTCGAATTAGGGTTTATATGCAATCTTGTGCATCCAATAGGTGTGTTTGTGTCATTGGAGGAACATTTAGGTCATTTTCGTCCTCCCTTGTGTTATTCTTGTCCAATTAGGGTTTTTATGCAATCTTGTGCATCCAATAGGTGTGTTTGTGTCATTGGAGGAACATTTAGGTCATTTTCGTCCTCCCTAGTCTTATTCTTGTCGAATTAGGGTTTTTATGCAATCTTGTGCATCCAATAGGTGTGTTTGTGTCATTGGAGGAACATTTAGGTCATTTTCGTCCACCCTTGTCTTATTCTTGTCCAATTAGGGTTTTTATGCAATCTTGTGCATCCAATAGGTGTGTTTGTGTCATTGGACGAACATTTAGGTCATTTTCGTCCTCCCTAGGCTTATTCTTGGCCAATTAGGGTTTTTAACCAATCTTGTGCATCCAATAAGTTCATTTGTGTCATTGGAATAACATTTAGGTCATTTTCGTCCTCCCAAGTCTTATTCCTGTCCAATTAGGGTTTTTATGCAATCTTGTGCATCCAATAGGTGTGTTTGTGTCATTGGAGGAACATTTAGGTCATTTTCGTCCTCCCTAGTCTTATTCTTGTCCAATTAGGGTTTTTATGCAATCTTGTGCATCCAATAGGTGTGTTTGTGTCATTGGACGAACATTTAGGTGATTTTCATCCTCCCTCGACTTATTCTCGTCCAATTAGGGTTTTTAACCAATCTTGTGCATCCAATAAGTTCATTTGTCTCATTGGATGAACATTTAGGTCATTTTCGTCCTCCCTAGGCTTATTCTTGTCCAATTAGGGTTTTCAACCAATCTTGTGCATCCAATAAGTTCATTTGTGTCATTGGATGAACATTTAGGTCATTTTCGTATTCCCTAGGCTTATTCTTGTCCAATTAGGGTTTTTAACCAATCTTGTGCATCCAATAAGTTCATTTGTGTCATTGGATGAACATTTAGGTCATTTTCGTCCTCCCTAGTCTTATTCTTGTCCAATTAGGGTTTTTATGTAATCTTGTGCATCCAATAGGTGTGTTTGTGTCATTGGACGAACATTTAGGTCATTTTCGTCCTCCCTAGTCTTATTCTTGTCCAATTAGGGTTTTTATGCAATCTTGTGCATCCAATAGGTGTGTTTGTGTCATTGGAGGAACATTTAGGTCATTTTCGTCCTCCCTAGTCTTATTCTTGTCCAATTAGGGTTTTTATGCAATCTTGTGCATCCAATAGGTGTGTTTGTGTCATTGGACGAACATTTAGGTCATTTTCGTCATCCCTAGGCTTATTCTTGTCCAATTAGGGTTTTCAACCAATCTTGTGCATCCAATAAGTTCATTTGTGTCATTGGATGAACATTTAGGTCATTTTGGTCCTCCCTAGTCTTATTCTTGTCCAATTAGGGTTTTTATGCAAACTTGTGCATGCAATAGTTTTGTTTGTGTCATTGGAGGAACATTTAGGTCATTTTCGTCCTCCCTAGTCTTATTCTTGTCCAATTAGGGTTTTTATGCAATCTTCTGCATCCAATATGTGTGTTTGTGTCATTGGATGAACATTTAGGTCATTTTCGTCCTCCATATGCTTATTCTTGTCCAAATAGGGTTTTTAACCAATCTTGTGCATCCAATAAGTTCATTTGTGTCATTGGATGAACATTTAGGTCATTTTCGTCCTCCCTAGTCTTATTCTTGTCCAATTAGGGTTTTTATGCAATCTTGTGCATCCAATAGGTCTGTTTCTGTCATTGGAGGAACATTTAGGTCATTTTCGTCCTCCCTAGTCTTATTCTTGTCGAATTAGGGTTTTTATGCAATCTTGTGCATCCAATAGGTGTGTTTGTGTCATTGGAGGAACATTTAGGTCATTTTCGTCCTCCCTATGCTTATTCTTGTCCAATTAGGGTTTTTAACCAATCTTGTGCATCCAATAAGTTCATTTCTGTCATTGGATGATCATTTAGGTCATTTACGTCTTCCCTAGTCTTATTCTTGTCCAATTATGGTTTTTATGCAATCTGGTGCATCCAATAGGTGTGTTTGTGTCATTAGACGAACATTTAGGTCATTTTCGTCCTCCCTAGGATTATTCTTGTCCAATTAGGGTTTTTAACCAATCTTGTGCATCCAATAAGTTCATTTGTGTCATTGGATGAACATTTAGGTCATTTTCGTCCTCCCTAGTCTTATTCTTGTCGAATTAGGGTTTTTATGCAATCTTGTGCATCCAATAGGTGTGTTTGTGTCATTGGAGGAACATTTAGGTCATTTTCGTCCTCCATAGTTTTATTCTTATCCAATTAGGGTTTTTATGCAAGCTTGTGGATCCAATAGGTGTGTTTGTGTCATTGGACGAACATTTAGGTCATTTTCGTCCTCCCTAGGCTTATTCTTGTCCAATTAGGGTTTTTAACCAATCTTGTGCATCCAATAAGTTCATTTGTGTCATTGGATGAACATTTAGGTCATTTTCGTCCTCACTAGGCTTATTCTTGTCCAATTAGGGTTTTTAACCAATCTTGTGCATCCAATAAGTTCATTTGTGTCATTGGATGAACATTTAGGTAATTTTCGTCCTCCCTATACTTATTCTTGTCCAATTAGGGTTTTTAACAAATCTTGTGCATACAATAAGTTCATTTGTGTCATTGGATGAACAATTAAGTCATTTTCGTCCTCCCTAGTCTTATTCTTGTCCAATTAGGGTTTTTATGCAATCTTGTGCATCCAATAGGTGTGTTTGTGTCATTGGAGGAACATTTAGGTCATTTTCGTCCTCCCTAGTCTTATTCTTGTCGAATTAGGGTTTTTATGCAATCTTGTGCATCCAATAGGTGTGTTTGTGTCATTGGAGGAACATTTAGGTCATTTTCGTCCTCCCTAGTCTTATTCTTGTCCAATTAGAGTTTTGATGCAATCTTGTGCATCCAATAGGTGTGTTTGTGTCATTGGACGAACATTTAGGTCATTTTCGGCCTCCCTAGGGTTATTCTTGTCCAATTAGGGTTTTTAACCAACCTTGTGTATCCAATAAGTTCATTTGTGTCATTGGTGGAACATTTAGGTCATTTACGTCCTCCCTAGTCTTATTCTTGTCCAATTAGGGTTTTTATGCAATCTTGTGCATCCAATAGGTGTGTTTGTGTCATTGGAGGAACATTTAGGTCATTTTCGTCCTCCCTAGTCTTATTCTTGTCGAATTAGGGTTTTTATGCAATCTTGTGCATCCAATAGGTGTGTTTGTGTCATTGGCGGAACTTTTAGGTCATTTTCGTCCTCCCTTGTCTTATTCTTGTCCAATTAGGGTTTTTATGCAATCTTGTGCATCCAATAGGTGTGTTTGTGTCATTGGACGAACATTTAGGTCATTTTCGGCCTCCCTAGGCTTATTCTTGTCCAATTAGGGTTTTTAACCAACCTTGTGTATCCAATAAGTTCATTTGTGTCATTGGTGGAACATTTAGGTCATTTACGTCCTCCTTAGTCTTATTCTTGTCCAATTAGGGTTTTTATGCAATCTTGTGCATCCAATAGGTGTGTTTGTGTCATTGGAGGAACATTTAGGTCATTTTCGTCCTCCCTAGGCTTATTCTTGTCCAATTAGGGTTTTTAACCAATCTTGAGCATCCAATAAGTTCATTTGTGTCATTGGATGAACATTTAGGTCATTTTCGTCCTCCCTAGTCTTATTCTTGTAGAATTAGGGTTTTTATGCAATCTTGTGCATCCAATAGGTGTGTTTGTGTCATTGGACGAACATTTAGGTCATTTTCGGCCTCCCTAGGCTTATTCTTGTCCAATTAGGGTTTTTAACCAACCTTGTGTATCCAATAAGTTCATTTGTGTCATTGGTGGAACATTTAGGTCATTTACGTCCTCCTTAGTCTTATTCTTGTCCAATTAGGGTTTTTATGCAATCTTGTGCATCCAATAGGTGTGTTTGTGTCATTGGAGGAACATTTAGGTCATTTTCGTCCTCCCTAGGCTTATTCTTGTCCAATTAGGGTTTTTAACCAATCTTGTGCATCCAATAAGTTCATTTGTGTTATTGGATGAACATTTAGGTCATTTTCGTCCTCCCTAGTCTTATTCTTGTCCAATTAGGGTTTTAAGCAATCTTGTGCATCCAATATGTGTGTTTGTGTCATTGGACAAACTTTTAGGTCATTTTCGTCCTCCCTAGGCTTATTCTTGTCCAATTAGGGTTTTCAACCAATCTTGTGCATCCAATAAGTTCATTTGTGTCATTGGATGAACATTTAGGTCATTTTCGTCCTCCCTAGGCTTATTCTTGTCTAATTAGGGTTTTCAACCAATCTTGTGCATCCAATAAGTTCATTTGTGTCATTGGATGAACATTTAGGTCATTTTCGTCCTCGCTAGGCTTATTCTTTTCCAATTATGGTTTTTAACCAATCTTGTGCATCCAATAAGTTCATTTGTGTCATTGGATAAACATTAAGGTCATTTTCGTCCTCCCTAGTCTTATTCTTGTCCAATTAGGGTTTTTATGCAATCTTGTGCATCCAATAGGTGTGTTTGTGTCATTGGAGGAACATTTAGGTCATTTTCGTCCTCCCTAGGCTTATTCTTGTCCAATTAGGGTTTTTAACCAATCTTGTGCATCCAATAAGTTCATTTGTGTTATTGGATGAACATTTAGGTCATTTTCGTCCTCCCTAGTCTTATTCTTGTCCAATTAGGGTTTTAAGCAATCTTGTGCATCCAATATGTGTGTTGGTGTCATTGGACGAACATTTAGGTCATTTTCGTCCTCCCTTGGCTTATTCTTGTCCAATTAGGGTTTTTAACCAATCTTGTGCATCCAATAAGTTCATTTGTGTCATTGGATGAACATATAGGTCATTTTCGTCCTCCCTAGGCTTATTCTTGTCCAATTAGGGTTTTCAACCAATCTTGTGCATCCAATAAGTTCATTTGTGTCATTGGATGAACATATAGGTCATTTTCGTCCTCCCTAGGCTTATTCTTGTCCAATTATGGTTTTTAACCAATCTTGTGCATCCAATAAGTTCATTTGTGTCATCGGATGAATATTTAGGTCATTTTCGTCCTCCCTAGTCTTATTCTTGTCCAATTAGGGTTTTAAGCAATCTTGTTCATCCAATATGTGTGTTTGTGTCATTGGATGAACATTTAGGTCATTTTCGTCCTCCCTATGCTTATTCTTGTCCAATTAGGGTTTTTAACCAATCTTGTGCATACAATAAGTTCATTTGTGTCATTGGATGAACATTTAGGTCATTTTCGTCCTCCCTAGTCTTATTCTTTTCCAATTAGGGTTTTTATGCAATCTTGTGCATCCAATAGGTGTGTTTGTGTCATTGGACGAACATTTAGGTCATTTTCATCATCCCTAGGCTTATTCTTGTCCAATTAGGGTTTTTAACCAATCTTGTGCATCCAATAAGTTCATTTGTGTCATTGGATGAACATTTTGGTCATATTTTTCCTCCCTATGCTTATTCTTGTCTAATTAGGGTTTTTAACCAATCTTGTGCATCCAATAAGTTCATTTTTGTCATTGGATGAATATTTAGGTCATTTTCGTCCTCCCTAGTCTTATTCTTGTCCAATTCGGGTTTTAAGCAATCTTGTGCATCCAATATGTGTGTTTGTGTCATTGGATGAACATTTAGGTCATTTTCGTCCTCCCTATGCTTATTCTTGTCCAATTAGGGTTTTTAACCAATCTTGTGCATACAATAAGTTCATTTGTGTCATTGGATGAACATTTAGGTCATTTTCGTCCTCCCTAGTCTTATTCTTGTCCAATTAGGGTTTTTATGCAATCTTGTGCATCCAATAGGTGTGTTTGTGTCATTGGACGAACATTTAGGTCATTTTCGTCCTCCCTAGTCTTATTCTTCTCCAATTAGGGTTTTTATGCAATCTTGTGCATCCAATAGGTGTGTTTGTGTCATTGGAAGAACATTTAGGTCATTTTCGTCCTCCCTAGTCTTATTCTTGTCCAATTAGGGTTTTTATGCAATCTTGTGCATCCAATAGGTGTGTTTGTGTCATTGGACGAACATTTAGGTCACTTTCGTCCTCCCTAGGCTTATTCTTGTCCAATTAGGGTTTTTAACCAATCTTGTGCATCCAATAAGTTCATTTGTGTCATTGGATTAACATTTAGGCCATTTTCGTCCTCCCTAGGCTTATTCTTGTCCAATTAGAGTTTTTAACCAATCTTGTGCATCCAATAAGTTCATTTGTGTCATTGGATGAACATTTAGGTCATTTTCGTCCTCCCTAGTCTTATTCTTGTCCAATTAGGGTTTTTATGCAATCTTGTGCATCCAATAGGTGTGTTTGTGTCATTGGAGGAACATTTAGGTCATTTTCGTCCTCCCTAGTCTTATTCTTGTCCAATTAGGGATTTTATGCAATCTTGTGCATCCAATAGGTGTATTTGTGTCATTGGACAAACATTTAGGTCATTTTCGTCCTCCCTAGGCTTATTCTTGTCCAATTAGGGTTTTTAACCAATCTTGTGCATCCAATAAGTTCATTTGTGTCATTGGATGAACATTTAGGTCATTTTCGTCCTCCCTAGTCTTATTCTTGTCCAATTAGGGTTTTTATGCAATCTTGTGCATCCAATAGGTGTGTTTGTGTCATTGGACGAACATTTAGGTCATTTTTGTCGTCCCTAGGCTTATTCTTGTCCAATTAGGGTTTTTAACCAACCTTGTGCATCCAATAAGTTCATTTGTGTCATTGGATGAACATTTATGTGATTTTCGTCCTCCCTTTGCTTATTCTTGTCCAATTAGGGTTTTGAGCCTATTTTGTGCATCCAATAAGTTCATTTGTGTCATTGGAGGAACATTTAGGTCATTTTCGTCCTCCCTAGGCTTATTCTTGTCCAATTAGGGTTTTTAACCAATCTTGTGCATCCAATAAGTTCATTTGTGTCATTGGATGAACATTTAGGTCATTTTCGTCCTCCCTAGGCTTATTCTTGTCCAATTACGGTTTTTAACCAATCTTGGGCATCCAACAGGTGTGTTTGTGTCATTGGAAAAACATTTAGGTCATTTTCGTCCTCCCTAGTCTTATTCTTGTCCAATTTGGGTTTTTATGTAATCTTGTGCATCGAATAAGTTCATTTGGGTCATTGGATGAACATTTAGGTCATTTTCGTCCTCCCTATGCTTATTCTTGTCCAATTAGGGTTTTTAACCAATCTTGTGCATCCAATAAGTTCATTTGTGTCATTGGATGAACATTTAGGTCATTTTCGTCCTCCCTAGGCTTATTCTTGTCCAATTAGGGTTTTTAACCAATCTTGTGCATCCAATAAGTTCATTTGTGTCATTGGATGAACATTTAGGTCATTTTCGTCCTCCCTAGTCTTATTCTTGTCCAATTAGGGTTTTTATGCAATCTTGTGCATCCAATAGGTGTTTTTGTGTCATTGGACGAACATTTAGGTCATTTTCGTCCTCCCTAGGCTTATTCTTGTCCAATTGGGGTTTTCAACCAATCTTGTGCATCCAATAAGTTCATTTGTGTCATTGGATGAACATTTAGGTCATTTTCGTCCTCCCTAGTCTTATTCTTGTCCAATTAGGGTTTTTATGTAATCTTGTGCATCCAATAGGTGTGTTTGTGTCATTGGAGGAACATTTAGGTCATTTTCGTCCTCCCTAGGCTTATTCTTGTCCGATTAGGGTTTTTAACCAATCTTGTGTATCCAGTAAGTTCATTTGTGTCATTGGATGAACATTTAGGTCATTTTCGTCCTCCGTAGTCTTATTCTTGTCCAATTAGGGTTTTAAGCAATCTTGTGCATCCAATATGTGGGTTTGTGTCATTGGATGAACATTTAAGTCATTTTCGTCCTCCCTATGCTTATTCTTGTCCAATTAGGGTTTTTAACCAATCTTGTGCATCCAATAAGTTCATTTGTGTCATTGGATGAATATTTAGGTCATTTTCGTCCTCCCTAGTCTTATTCTTGTTCAATTAGGGTTTTTATGCAATCTTGTGCATCCAATAGGTGTGTTTGTGTCATTGGACGAACATTTAGGTCATTTTCGTCCTCTCTAGGCTTATTCTTGTCCAATTAGGGTTTTTAACCAATCTTGTGCATCCAATAAGTTCATTTGTGTCATTGGATGAACATTTAGGTCATTTTCGTCCTCCCTAGTCTTATTCTTGTCCAATTAGGGTTTTTATGCAATCTTGTGCATCCAATAGGTGTGTTTGTGTCATTACAGGAACATTTAGGTCATTTTCGTCCTCCCAAGTCTTATTCTTGTCCAATTAGGGTTTTTATGCAATCTTGTGCATCCAATAGGTGTGTTTGTGTCATTGGACGAACATTTAGGTCATTTTCGTCGTCCCTAGGCTTATTCTTGTCCGATTAGGGTTTTTAACCAATCTTGTGCATCCAATAAGTTCATTTGTGTCATTGGATGAACATTTAGGTCATTTTCGTCCTCCCTAGTCTTATTCTTGTCCAATTAGGGTTTTAAGCAATCTTGTGCGTCCAATATGTGGGTTTGTGTCATTGGATGAACATTTAGGTCATTTTCGTCCTCCCTATGCTTATTCTTGTCCAATTAGGGTTTTTAACCAATCTTGTGAATCCAATAAGTTCATTTGTGTCATTGGATGATTATTTAGGTCATTTTCGTCCTCCCTAGTCTTATTCTTGTCCAATTAGGGTTTTTATGCAATCTTGTGCATCCAATAGGTGTGTTTGTGTCATTGGACGAACATTTAGGTCATTTTCGTCCTCCCTAGGCTTATTCTTGTCTGATTAGGGTTTTTAACCAATCTTGTGCATTCAATAAGTTTGTTTGTGTCATTGGATGAACATTTAGGTCATTTTCGTCCTCCCTAGTCTTATTCTTGTCCAATTAGGGTTTTTATGCAATCTTGTGCATCCAATAGGTGTGTTTGTGTCATTGGAGGAACATTTAGGTCATTTTCGTCCTCCCTAGTCTTATTCTTGTCGAATTAGGGTTTTTTATTCAATCTTGTGCATCCAATAGGTGTGTTTGTGTCATTGGAGGAACATTTAGGTCATTTTCGTCCTCCCTAGTCTTATTCTTGTCGAATTAGGGTTTTTATGCAATCTTGTGCATCCAATAGGTGTGTTTGTGTCATTGGAGGAACATTTAGGTCATTTTCGTCCTCCATAGTCTTATTCTTGTCCAATTAGGGTTTTTATGCAATCTTGTGCATCCAATAGGTGTGTTTGTGTCATTGGTCGAACATTTAGGTCATTTTCATCCTCCCTAGGCTTATTCTTGTCCAATTAGGGTTTTTAACCAATCTTGTGCATCCAATAAGTTCATTTGTGTCATTGGATGAACATTTAGGTCATTTTCGTCCTCCCTAGTCTTATTCTTGTCCAATTAGGGTTTTAAGCAATCTTGTGCATCCAATATGTGTGTTTGTGTCATTGGATGAACATTTAGGTAATTTTCGTCCTCCCTATGCTTATTCTTGTCCAATTAGGGTTTTTAACCAATCTTGTGCATACAATAAGTTCATTTGTGTCATTGGATGAACATTTAGGTCATTTTCGTCCTCCTAGTCTTATTCTTGTCCAATTAGGGTTTTTATGCAATCTTGTGCATCCAATAGGTGTGTTTGTGTCATTGGAGGAACATTTAGGTCATTTTCGTCCTCCCTAGTCTTATTCTTGTCGAATTAGGGTTTTTATGCAATCTTGTGCATCCAATAGGTGTGTTTGTGTCATTGGAGGAACATTTAGGTCATTTTCGCCCTCCCTAGTCTTATTCTTGTCCAATTAGGGTTTTTATGCAATCTTGTGCATCCAATAGGTGTGTTTGTGTCATTGGACGAACATTTAGGTCATTTTCGTCTTCCCTAGGCTTATTCTTGTCCAATTAGGGTTTTTAACCAATCTTGTGCATCCTATAAATTCATTTGTGTCATTGGATGAACATTTAGGTCATTTTCGTCCTCCCTAGTCTTATTCTTGTCCAATTAGGGTTTTTATGCAATCTTGTGCATCCAATAGGTGTGTTTGTGTCATTGGAGGAACATTTAGGTCATTTTCGTCCTCCCTAGTCTTATTCTTGTCCAATTAGGGTTTTTATGCAATCTTGTACATCCAATAGGTGTGTTTGTGTCATTGGACGAACATTTAGGTCATTTTCGTCCTCCCTAGTCTTATTCTTGTCCAATTAGGGTTTTTAACCAATCTTGTGCATCCAATAAGTTCATTTGTGTCATTGGATGAACATTTAGGTCATTTTCATCCTCCCTAGGCGTATTCTTGTCCAATTAAGGTTTTTAACCAATCTTGTGCATCCAATAAGTACATTTAGGTCATTTTCGTCCTCCCTAGTCTTATTCTTGTCCAATTAGGGTTTTAAGCAATCTTTTGCATCCAATAGGTGTGTTTGTGTCATTGGACGAACATTTAGGTCATTTTCGTCCTCCCTAGGCTTATTCTTGTCCAATTAGGGTTTTTAACCAATCTTGCGCATCCAATAAGTTCATTTGTGTCATTTGATGAACATTTAGGTTATTTTCGTCCTCCCTAGTCTTATTCTTGTCCAATTAGGGTTTTTATGCAATCTTGTGCATCCAATAGGTGTGTTTGTGTCATTGGACGAACATTTAGGTCATTTTCGTCCTCCCTAGGCTTATTCTTGTCCAATTAGGGTTTTTAACCAATCTTGCGCATCCAATAAGTTCATTTGTGTCATTGGATGAACATTTAGGTCATTTTCGTCCTCCCTAGTCTTATTCTTGTCCAATTAGGGTTTTTATGCAATCTTGTGCATCCAATAGGTGTGTTTGTGTCATTGGAGGAACATTTAGGTCATTTTCATCCTTCCTAGTCTTATTCTTGTCCAATTAGGGTTTTTATGCAATCTTGTGCATCCAATAGGTGTGTTTGTGTCATTGGACAAACATTTAGGTCATTTTCGTCCTCCCTAGGCTTATTCTTGTCCGATTAGGGTTTTTAACCAATCTTGTGCATTCAATAAGTTCATTTGTGTCGTTGGATGAACATTTAGGTCATTTTCGTCCTCCCTAGTCTTATTCTTGTCCAATTAGGGTTTTTATGCAATCTTGTGCATCCAATAGGTGTGTTTGTGTCATTGGACGAACATTTAGGTCATTTTCGTCCTCCCTAGGCTTATTCTTCTCCAATTAGGGTTTTTAACCAATCTTGTGCATCCAATAAGTTCATTTGTGTGATGGGATGAACATTTAGGTCATTTTCGTCCTCCCTAGTCTTATTCTTGTCCAATTAGGGTTTTTATGCAATCTTGTGCATCCAATAGGTGTGTTTGTGTCATTGGAGGAACATTTAGGTCATTTTCGTCCTCCCTAGTCTTATTCTTGTCCAATTAGGGATTTTATGCAATCTTGTGCATCCAATAGGTGTGTTTGTGTCATTGGAAAAACATTTAGGTCATTTTCGTCCTCCCTAGGCTTATTCTTGTCCAATTAGGGTTTTTAACCAATCTTGTACATCCAATAAGTTCATTTGTGTCATTGGATGAACATTTAGGTCATTTTCGTCCTCCCTAGTCTTATTCTTGTCCAATTAGGGTTTTTATGCAATCTTGTGCATCCAATAGGTGTGTTTGTGTCATTGGACGAACATTTAGGTCATTTTCGTCCTCCCTAGGCTTATTCTTGTCTGATTAGGGTTTTTAACCAATCTTGTCCATTCAATAAGTTCATTTGTGTCATTGGATGAACATTTAGGTCATTTTCGTCCTCCCTAGTCTTATTCTTGTCCAATTAGGGTTTTAAGCAATCTTGTGCATCCAATATGTGGGTTTGTGTCATTGGATGAACGTTTAGGTCATTTTCGTCCTCCCTATGCTTATTCTTGTCCAATTAGGGTTTTTAACCAATCTTGGGCATCCAATAAGTTCATTTGTGTCATTGGATGAACATTTAGGTCATTTTCGTCCTCCCTAGTCTTATTCTTGTCCAATTAGGGTTTTTATGCAATCTTGTGCATCCAATAGGTGTGTTTGTGTCATTGGACGAACATTTAGGTCATTTTCGTCCTCCCTAGGCTTATTCTTGTCCAATTAGGGTTTTTAACCAATCTTGTGCATCCAATAAGTTCATTTGTGTCATTGGATGAACATTTAGGTCATTTTCGTCCTCCCTAGGCTTATTCTTGTCCAATTAGTGTTTTTAACCAATCTTGTGCATCCAATAAGTTCATTTGTGTCACTGGATGAACATTTAGGTCATTTTCGTCCTCCCTAGTCTTATTCTTGTCCAATTAGGGTTTTTATGCAATCTTGTGCATCCAATAGGTGTGTTTGTGTCATTGGACGAACATTTAGGTCATTTTCGTCCTCCCTAGGCTTATTCTTATCCAATTAGGGATTTTAACCAATCTTGTGCATCCAATAAGTTCATTTGTGTCATTGGATGAACATTTAGGTCATTTTCGTCCTCCCTAGTCTTATTCTTGTCCAATTAGGGTTTTTATGCAATCTTGTGCATCCAATAGGTGTGTTTGTGTCATTGGAGGAACATTTAGGTCATTTTCGTCCTCCCTAGTCTTATTCTTGTCCAATTAGGGTTTTTATGCAATCGTGTGCATCCAATAGGTGTGTTTGTGTCATTGGACGAACATTTAGGTCATTTTCGTCCTCACTAGGCTTATTCTTGTCCGATTATGGTTTTTAAACAATCTTGTGCATTCAATAAGTTCATTTGTGTCATTAGATGAACGTTTAGGTCATTTTCGTCCTCCCTAGTCTTATTCTTGTCCAATTAGGGTTTTTATGCAATCTTGTGCATCCAATAGGTGTGTTTGTGTCATTGGAGGAACATTTAGGTCATTTTCGTCCTCCCTAGTCTTATTCTTGTCCAATTAGGGTTTTTATGCAATCTTGTGCATCCAATAGGTGTGTTTGTGTCATTGGAAGAACATTTAGGTCATTTTCATCCTCCCTAGGCTTATTCTTGTCCGATTAGGGTTTTTAACCAATCTTGTGCATTCAATAAGTTCATTTGTGTCATTGGATGAACATTTAGGTCATTTTCATCCTCCCTAGTCTTATTCTTGTCCAATTAGGGTTTTAAGCAATCTTGTGCATCCAATAAGTTCATTTGTATCATTGGATGAACATTTAGGTCATTTTCGTCCTTCCTAGTCTTATTCTTGTCCAATTAGGGTTTTTATGCAATCTTGTGCATCCAATAGGTGTGTTTGTGTCATTGGAGGAACATTTAGGTCATTTTCGTCCTCCGTAGTCTTATTCTTGTCCAATTAGGGTTTTTATGCAATCTTTTGCATCCAATAGGTGTGTTTGTGTCATTGGACGAACATTTAGGTCATTTTCGTCCTCCCTAGGCTTATTCTTGTCCAATTAGGGTTTTTAACCAATCTTGCGCATCCAATAAGTTCATTTGTGTCATTGGATGAACATTTAGGTCATTTTCGTCCTCCCTAGTCTTATTCTTGTCCAATTAGGGTTTTTATGCAATCTTGTACATCCAATAGGTGTGTTTGTGTCATTGGAGCAACATTTAGGTCATTTTCGTCCTCCCTAGTCTTATTCTTGTCCAATTAAGGTTTTTATGCAATCTTGTGCATCCAATAGGTGTGTTTGTGTCATTGGAAGAACATTTAGGTCATTTTCATCCTCCCTAGGCTTATTCTTGTCCGATTAGGGTTTTTAACCAATCTTGTGCATTCAATAAGTTCATTTGTGTCATTGGATGAACATTTAGGTCATTTTCGTCCTCCCTAGTCTTATTCTTGTCCAATTAGGGTTTTAAGCAATCTTGTGCATCCAATATGTGGGTTTGTGTCATTGGATGAACGTTTAGGTCATTTTCGTCCTCCCTATGCTTGTTCTTGTCCCATTAGGGTTTTTAACCAATCTTGTGCATCCAATAAGTTCATTTGTGTCATTGGATGAACATTTAGGTCATTTTCGTCCTCCCTAGTCTTATTCTTGTCCAATTAGGGTTTTTATGCAATCTTGTGCATCCAATAGGTGTGTTTGTGTCATTGGACGAACATTTAGGTCATTTTCGTCCTCCCTAGGCTTATTCTTGTCCGATTAGGGTTTTTAACCAATGTTGTGCATTCAATAAATTCATTTGTGTCATTGGATGAACATTTAGGTCATTTTCGTCCTCCCTAGTCTTATTCTTGTCCAATTAGGGTTTTAAGCAATCTTGAGCATCCAATATGTGGGTTTGTGTCATTGGATGAACATTTAGGTCATTTTCGTCCTCCCTATGCTTATTCTTGTCCAATTAGGGTTTTTAACCAATCTTGTGCATCCAATAAGTTCATTTGTGTCATTGGATGAACATTTAGGTCATTTTCGTCCTCCCTAGTCTTATTCTTGTCCAATTAGGGTTTTTATGCAATCTTGTGCATCCAATAGGTGTGTTTGTGTCATTGGACGAACATTTCGGTCATTTTCGTCCTCCCTAGGCTTATTCTTGTCCGATTAGGGTTTTAAACCAATCTTGTGCATTCAATAAGTTCATTTGTGTCATTGGATGAACATTTAGGTCATTTTCGTCCTCCCTAGTCTTATTCTTGTCCAATTAGGGTTTTTATGCAATCTTGTGCATCCAATAGGTGTGTTTGTGTCATTGGAGGAACATTTAGGTCATTTTCGTCCTCCCTAGTCTTATTCTTGTTCAATTAGGGTGTTTATGCAATCTTGTGCATCCAATAGGTGTGTTTGTGTCATTGGAAGAACATTTAGGTCATTTTTATCCTCCCTAGGCTTATTCTTGTCCGATTAGGGTTTTTGACCAATCTTGTGCATTCAATAAGTTCATTTGTGTCATTGGATGAACATTTAGGTCATTTTCGTCCTCCCTAGTCTTATTCTTGTCCAATTAGGGTTTTTATGCAATCTTGTGCATCCAATAGGTGTGTTTGTGTCATTGGAGGAACATTTAGGTCATTTTCGTCCTCCCTAGTCTTATTCTTGTCCAATTAGGGTTTTTATGCAATCTTGTGCATTCAATAAGTTCATTTGTGTCATTGGATGAACATTTAGGTCATTTTCGTCCTCCCTAGTCTTATTCTTGTCCAATTAGGGTTTTTATGCAATCTTGTGCATCCAATAGGTGTGTTTGTGTCATTCGAGGAACATTTAGGTCATTTTCGTCCTCCCTAGTCTTATTCTTGTCGAATGAGGGTTTTTATGCAATCTTGTGCATCCAATAGGTGTGTTTGTGTCAATGGAGGAACATTTAGGTCATTTTCGTCCTCCCTAGTCTTATTCTTGTCCAATTAGGGTTTTTATGCAATCTTGTGCATCCAATAGGTGTGTTTGTGTCATTGGACGAACATTTAGGTCATTTTCTTCCTCCCTTAACTTATTCTTGTCCAATTAGGGTTTTTAACCAATCTTGTGCATCCAATAAGTTCATTTGTGTCATTGGATGAACATTTAGGTCATTTTCGTCCTCCCTAGTCTTATTCTTGTCCAATTAGGGTTTTTATGCAATCTTGTGCATCCAATAGGTGTGTTTGTGTCATTGGACGAACATTTAGGTCATTTTCGTCCTCCCTAGGCTTATTCTTGTCCAATTAGGGTTTTTAACCAATCTTGTGCATCCAATAAGTTCATTTGTGTCATTGGACGAACATTTAGGTCATTTTCGTCCTCCGTAGGCTTATTCTTGTCCAATTAGGGTTTTTAACCAATCTTGTGCATCCAATAAGTTCATTTTTGTCATTGGATGAATATTTAGGTCATTTTCGTCCTCCCTAGTCTTATTCTTGTCCAATTAGGGTTTTAAGCAATCTTGTGCATCCAATATGTGTGTTTGTGTCATTGGATGAACATTTAGGTCATTTTCGTCCTCCCTATGCTTATTCTTGTCCAATTAGGGTTTTTATGCAATCTTGTGCATCCAATAGGTGTGTTTGTGTCATTTGACGAACATTTAGGTCATTTTCATCATCCCTAGGCTTATTCTTGTCCAATTAGGGTTTTTAACCAATCTTGTGCATCCAATAAGTTCATTTGTGTCATTGGATGAACATTTTGGTCATGTTTTTCCTCCCTATGCTTATTCTTGTCTAATTAGGGTTTTTAACCAATCTTGTGCATCCAATAAGTTCATTTTTGTCATTGGATGAATATTTAGGTCATTTTCGTCCTCCCTAGTCTTATTCTTGTCCAATTAGGGTTTTAAGCAATCTTGTGCATCCAATATGTGTGTTAGTGTCATTGGATGAACATTTAGGTCATTTTCGTCCTCCCTATGCTTATTCTTGTCCAATTAGGGTTTTTAACCAATCTTGTACATCCAATAAGTTCATTTGTGTCATTCGATGAACATTTAGGTCATTTTCGTCCTACCTAGTCTTATTCTTGTCCAATTAGGGTTTCAAGCAATCTTGTGCATCCAATATGTGTGTTTGTGTCATTGGATGAACATTTAGGTAATTTTCGTCCTCCCTATGCTTATTCTTGTCCAATTAGGGTTTTTAACCAATCTTGTGCATACAATAAGTTCATTTGTGTGATTGGATGAACATTTAGGTCATTTTCGTCCTCCCTAGTCTTATTCTTGTCCAATTAGGGTTTTTATGCAATCTTGTGCATCCAATAGGTGTGTTTGTGTCATTGCAGTAACATTTAGGTCATTTTCGTCCTCCCTAGTCTTATTCTTGTCGAATTAGGGTTTTTATGCAATCTTGTGCATCCAATAGGTGTGTTTGTGTCATTGGAGGAACATTTAGGTCATTTTCGTCCTCCCTAGTCTTATTCTTGTCCAATTAGGATTTTTATGCAATCTTGTGCATCCAATAGGTGTGTTTGTGTCATTGGAGGAACATTTTGGTCATTTTCGTCCTCCCTAGTCTTATTCTTGTCGAATTAGGGTTTTTATGCAATCTTGTGCATCCAATAGGTGTGTTTGTGTCATTGGACGAACATTTAGGTCATTTTCGTCCTCCCTAGGCTTATTCTTGTCCAATTAGGGTTTTTAACCAATCTTTTGTATCCAATAAGTTCATTTGTGTCATTGGATGAACATTTAGGTCATTTTCGTCCTCCCTAGTCTTATTCTTGTCCAATTAGGGTTTTTATGCAATCTTGTGCATCCAATAGGTGTGTTTGTGTCATTGGAGGAACATTTAGGTCATTTTCGTCCTCCCTAGTCTTATTCTTGTCCAATTAGGGTTTTTATGCAATCTTGTGCATCCAATAGGTGTGTTTGTGTCATTGGACGAATATTTAGGTCATTTTCGTCCTCCTTAGGCTTATTCTTGTCCAATTAGGGTTTTTAACCAATCTTGTGCATCCAATAAGTTCATTTGTGTCATTGGATGAACATTTAGGTCATTTTCGTCCTCCCTAGTCTTATTCTTGTCCAATTAGGGTTTTAAGCAATCTTGTGCATCCAATATGTGTGTTTGTGTCATTGGACGAACATTTAGGTCATTTTCGTCCTCCCTATGCTTATTCTTGGCCAATTAGGGTTTTTAACAAATCTTGTGCATCCAATAAGTTCATTTGTGTCTTTCGATGAACATTTAGTTCATTTTCGTCCTCCCTAGTCTTATTCTTGTCCAATTAGGGTTTTTAACCAACCTTGTGCATCCAATAAGTGTGTTTGTGTCATTGGACGAACATTTAGGTCATTTTCGTCCTCCCAAGGCTTATTCTTGTCCAATTAGGGTTTTTAACCAATCTTGTGTATCCAATAAGTTCATTTGTGTCATTGGATGAACATTTAGGTCATTTTCGTCCTCCCTAGTCTTATTCTCGTCCAATTAGGGTTTTTATGCAATCTTGTGCATCCAATAGGTGTGTTTGTGTCATTGGACGAACATTTAGGTCATTTTCGTCCTCCCTAGTCTTATTCTTGTCCAATTAGGGTTTTAAGCAATCTTGTGCATCCAATATGTGTGTTTGTTTCATTGGATGAACATTTAGGTAATTTTCGTCCTCGCTATGCTTATTCTTGTCCAATTAGGGTTTTTATGCAATCTTGTGCATACAATAAGTTCATTTGTGTCATTGGATGAACATTTAGGTCATTTTCGTCCTCCCTAGTCTTATTCTTGTCCAATTAGGGTTTTTATGCAATCTTGTGCATCCAATAGGTGTGTTTGTGTCATTGGAGGAACATTTAGGTCATTTTCGTCCTCCCTAGTCTTATTCTTGTCGAATTAGGGTTTTTATATAATCTTGTGCATCCAATAGGTGTGTCTGTGTCATTGGATGAACATTTAGGTCATTTTCGTCCTCCCTAGGCTTATTCTTGTCCAATTAGGGTTTTCAACCAATCTTGTGCATACAATAAGTTCATTTGTGTCATTAGATGAACATTTAGTTCATTTTTCGTCCTCCCTAGGCTTATTCTTGTCCAATTAGGGTTTTTAACCAATCTTGTGCATCCATTAAGTTCATTTGTGTCATTGGATGAACATTTAGGTCATTTTCGTCCTCCCTAGTCTTATTCTTGTCCAATTAGGGTTTTTATGCAATCTTGTGCATCCAATAGGTGTGTTTGTGTCATTGGAGGAACATTTAGGTCATTTTCGTCCTCCCTAGTCTTATTCTTGTCCAATTAGGATTTTTATGCATTCTTGTGCATCCAATAGGTGTGTTTGTGTCATTTGACGAACATTTAGGTCATTTTCGTCCTCCCTAGGCTTGTTCTTGTTCGATTAGGGTTTTTAACCAATCTTGTGCATTCAATAAGTTCATTTGTGTCATTGGATGAACATTTAGGTCATTTTCGTCCTCCCTAGTCTTATTCTTGTCCAATTAGGGTTTTTATGCAATCTTGTGCATCCAAGAGGTGTGTTTGTGTCATTGGAGGAACATTTAGGTCATTTTCGTCCTCCCTAGTCTTATTCTTGTCCAATTAGGGTTTTTATGCAATCTTGTGCATCCAATAGGTGTGTTTGTGTCATTGGAGGAACATTTTGGTCATTTTCGTCCTCCCTAGTCTTATTCTTGTCGAATTAGGGTTTTTATGCAATCTTGTGCATCCAATAGGTGTGTTTGTGTCATTGGACGAACATTTAGGTCATTTTCGTCCTCCCTAGGCTTATTCTTGTCCGATTAGGGTTTTTAACCAATCTTGTGCATTCAATAAGTTCTTTTGTGTCATTGGATGAACATTTAGGTCATTTTCGTCCTCCCTAGTCTTATTCTTGTCCAATTAGGGTTTTTATGCAATCTTGTGCATCCAATAGGTGTGTTTGTGTCATTGGAGGAACATTTAGGTCATTTTCGTCCTCCCTAGTCTTATTCTTGTCCAATTAGGCTTTTTATGCAATTTTGTGCATCCAATAGGTGTGTTTGTGTCATTGGACAAACATTTAGGTCATATTCGTCCTCCCTAGGCTTATTCTTGTCCAATTAGGGTTTTTAACCAATCTTGTGCATCCAATAAGTTCATTTGTGTCATTGGATGAACATTTAGGTCATTTTCGTCCTCCCTAGGCTTATTCTTGTCCAATTAGGGTTTTCAACCAATCTTGTGCATCCAATAAGTTCATTTGTGTCATTGGACGAACATTTAGGTCATTTTCGTTCTCCCTAGGCTTATTCTTGTCCAATTAAGGTTTTTAACCAATCTTGTGCATCCAATAAGTTCATTTGTGTCATTGGATGAACATTTAGGTCATTTTCGTCCTCCCTAGGCTAATTATTGTCCAATTAGGCTTTTTAACCAATCTTGTGCATCCAATAAGTTCATTTGTGTCATTGGATGAACATTTAGGTCATTTTCGTCCTCCCTAGTCTTATTCTTGTCCAATTAGGGTTTTTATGCAATCTTGTGCATCCAATAGGTGTGTTTGTGTCATTGGAGGAACATTTAGGTCATTTTCGTCCTCCCTAGTCTTATTCTTGTCCAATTAGGGTTTTAAGCAATCTTGTGCATCCAATATGTGGGTTTGTGTCATTGGATGAACGTTTAGGTCATTTTCGTCCTCCCTATGCTTATTCTTGTCCAATTAGGGTTTTTAACCAATCTTGTGGATCCAATAAGTTCATTTGTGTCATTGGATGAACATTTAGGTCATTTTGATCCTCCCTAGGCTTATTCTTGTCCAATTAGGGTTTTTAACCAACCTTGTGTATCCAATAAGTTCATTTGTGTCATTGGTGGAACATTTAGTTCATTTTCGTCCTCCCTATGCTTATTCTTGTCCAATTAGGGTTTTTAACCAATCTTGTGGATCCAATAAGTTCATTTGTGTCATTGGATGAACATTTAGGTCATTTTCGTCCTCCCTAGTCTTATTCTTGTCCAATTAGGGTTTTTATGCAATCTTGTGCATCCAATAGGTGTGTTTGTGTCATTGGAGGAACATTTAGGTCATTTTCGTCCTCCCTAGTCTTATTCTTGTCTAATTAGGGTTTTTATGCAATCTTGTGCATCCAATAGGTGTGTTTGTGTCATTGGACGAACATTTAGGTCATTTTCGTCCTCCCTAGGCTTATTCTTGTTCGATTAGGGTTTTTAACCAATCTTGTGCATCCAATAAGTTCATTTGTGTCATTGGATGAACATTTAGGTCATTTTCGTCCTCCCTAGTCTTATTCTTGTCCAATTAGGGTTTTAAGCAATCTTGTGCATCCAATATATGGGTTTGTGTCATTGGATGAACGTTTAGGTCATTTTGTTCCTCCTATGCTTATTCTTGTCCAAGATTGGTTTTTAACCAATCTTGTGCATCCAATAAGTTCATTTGTGTCATTGGATGAACATTTAGGTCATTTTCGTCCTCCCTAGTCTTATTCTTGTCCAATTAGGGTTTTTATGCAATCTTGTGCATCCAATAGGTGTGTTTGTGTCATTGGACGAACATTTAGGTCATTTTCGTCCTCCCTAGGCTTATTCTTGTCCAATTAGGGTTTTTAACCAATCTTGTGCATCTAATAAGTTCTTTTGTGTCATTGGATGAACATTTAGGTCATTTTCGTCCTCCCTAGTCTTATTCTTGTCCAATTAGGGTTTTTATGCAATCTTGTGCATCCAATAGGTGTGTTTGTGTCATTGGAGGAACATTTAGGTCATTTTCGTCCTCCCTAGTCTTATTCTTGTCCAGTTAGGGTTTTTATGCAATCTTGTGCATCCAATAGGTGTGTTTGTGTCATTGGACGAACATTTAGGTCATTTTCATCATCCCTAGTCTTAATCTTGTCCAATTAGGGTTTTAAGCAATCTTGTGCATCCAATATGTGGGTTTGTGTCATTGGATGAACGTTTAGGTCATTTTCGTCCTCCCTATGCTTATTCTTGTCCAATTAGGGTTTTTAACCAATCTTGTGCATCCAATAAGTTCTTTTGTGTCATTGGATGAACATTTAGGTCATTTTCGTCCTCCCTAGTCTTATTCTTGTCCAATTAGGGTTTTTATGCAATCTTGTGCATCCAATAGGTGTGTTTGTGTCATTGGAGGAACATTTAGGTCATTTTCGTCCTCCCTAGTCTTATTCTTGTCCAATTAGGGTTTTTATGCAATCTTGTGCATCCAATAGGTGTGTTTGTGTCATTGGACGAATATTTAGGTCATTTTCGTCCTCCTTAGGCTTATTCTTGTCAAATTAGGGTTTTTAACCAATCCTGTGCATCCAATAAGTTCATTTGTGTCATTGGATGAACATTTAGGTCATTTTCGTCCTCCCTAGTCTTATTCTTGTCCAATTAGGGTTTTAAGCAATCTTGTGCATCCAATATGTGTGTTTGTGTCATTGGACGAACATTTAGGTCATTTTCGTCCTCCCTATGCTTATTCTTGGCCAATTAGGGTTTTTAACAAATCTTGTGCATCCAATAAGTTCATTTGTGTCTTTCGATGAACATTTAGTTCATTTTCGTCCTCCCTAGTCTTATTCTTGTCCAATTAGGGTTTTTAACCAACCTTGTGCATCCAATAAGTGTGTTTGTGTCATTGGACGAACATTTAGGTCATTTTCGTCCTCCCAAGGCTTATTCTTGTCCAATTAGGGTTTTTAACCAATCTTGTGTATCCAATAAGTTCATTTGTGTCATTGGATGAACATTTAGGTCATTTTCGTCCTCCCTAGTCTTATTCTCGTCCAATTAGGGTTTTTATGCAATCTTGTGCATCCAATAGGTGTGTTTGTGTCATTGGACGAACATTTAGGTCATTTTCGCCCTCCCTAGGCTTATTCTTGTCCAATTAGGGTTTTTAACCAATCTTGTGCATCCAATAAGTTCATTTGTGTCATTGGATGAACATTTAGTTCATTTTCGTCCTCCCTTGGCTTATTCTTGTCCAATTAGGGTTTTTAACCAATCATGTGCATCCGATAAGTTGATTTGTGTCATTGGATGAACATTTAGGTCATTTTCGTCCTCCCTAGGCTTATTCTTGTCTAATTAGGGTTTTTAACCAATCTTGTGCATCCAATAAGTTCATTTGTGTCATTGGATGAACATTTAGGTCATTTTCGTCCTCCCTAGGCTTATTCTTGTCCAATTAGGGTTTTTAACCAATCTTGTGCATCCAATAAGTTCATTTGTGTCATTGGATGAACATTTAGGTCATTTTCGTCCTCCCTAGGCTTATTCTTGTCCAATTAGGGTTTTTAACCAATCTTGTGCATCCAATAGGTGTGTTTGTGTCATTGGACGAACATTTAGGTCATTTTCGTCCTCCCTAGGCTTATTCTTGTCCAGTTAGGGTTTTTAACCAATCTTGTGCGTCCAATAAGTTCATTTGTGTCATTGGATGAACATTTAGGTCATTTTCGTCCTCCCTAGGCTTATTCTTGTCTAATTAGGGTTTTTAACCAATCTTGTGCATCCAATAAGTTCATTTGTGTCATTGGATAAACATTTAGGTCATTTTCGTCCTCCCTAGTCTTATTCTTGTCCAATTAGGGTTTTTATGCAATCTTGTGCATCCAATAGGTGTGTTTGTGTCATTGGAGGAACATTTAGGTCATTTTCGTCCTCCCTAGTCTTATTCTTGTCCAATTAGGGTTTTTATGCAATCTTGTGCATCCAATAGGTGTGTTTGTGTCATTGGACGAACATTTAGGTCATTTTCGTCCTCCCTGGGCTTATTCTTGTCCAATTAGGGTTTTTAACCAATCTTGTGCATCCAATAAGTTCATTTGTGTCATTGGATGAACATTTAGGTTATTTACGTCCTCCCAAGGCTTATTCTTGTCCAATTAGGGTTTTAAACCAATCTTGTGCATCCAATAAGTTCATTTGTGTCATTGGATGAACATTTAGGTCATTTTCGTCCTCCCTAGGCTTGTTCTTGTCCAATTAGGGTTTTTATGCAATCTTGTGCATCCTATAGGTGTGTTTGTGTCATTGGACGAACATTTATGTCATTTTCGTCCTCCCTAGGCTTATTCTTGTCCAATTAGGGTTTTAAGCAATCTTGTGCATCCAATATGTGTGTTTGTGTCATTGGATGAACATTTAGGTAATTTTCGTCCTCCCTATGCTTATTCTTGTCCAATTAGGGTTTTTATCCAATCTTGTGCATACAATAAGTTCATTTGTGTCATTGGATGAACATTTAGGTCATTTTCGTCCTCCCTAGTCTTATTCTTGTCCAATTAGGGTTTTTATGCAATCTTGTGCATCCAATAGGTGTGTTTGTGTCATTGGAGGAACATTTAGGTCATTTTCGTCCTCCCTAGTCTTATTCTTGTCGAATTAGGGTTTTTATGCAATCTTGTGCATCCAATAGGTGTGTCTTTGTCATTGGATGAACATTTAGGTCATTTTCGTCCTCCCTAGGCTTATTCATGTCCAATTAGGGTTTTCAACCAATCTTGTGCATCCAATAAGTTCATTTGTGTCATTGGATGAACATTTAGGTCATTTTCGTCCTCCCTAGGCTTATTCTTGTCCAATTAGGGTTTTTAACCAATCTTGTGCATCCAATAAATTCATCTGTGTCATTGGATGAACATTTAGGTCATTTTCGTCCTCCCTAGTCTTATTCTTGTCCAATTAGGGTTTTTATGCAATCTTGTGCATCCAATAGGTGTGTTTGTGTCATTGGAGGAACATTTAGGTCATTTTCGTCCTCCCTAGTCTTATTCTTGTCCAATTAGGGTTTTTATGCAATCTTGTGCATCCAATAGGTGTGTTTGTGTCATTGGACGAATATTTAGGTCATTTTCGTCCTCCTTAGGCTTATTCTTGTCCAATTAGGGTTTTTAACCAATCTTGTGCATCCAATAAGTTCATTTGTGTCATTGGATGAACATTTAGGTCATTTTCGTCCTCCCTAGTCTTATTCTTGTCCAATTAGGGTTTTAAGCAATCTTGTGCATCCAATATGTGTGTTTGTGTCATTGGACGAACATTTAGGTCATTTTCGTCCTCCCTATGCTTATTCTTGGCCAATTAGGGTTTTTAACAAATCTTGTGCATCCAATAAGTTCATTTGTGTCTTTCGATGAACATTTAGTTCATTTTCGTCCTCCCTAGTCTTATTCTTGTCCAATTAGGGTTTTTAACCAACCTTGTGCATCCAATAAGTGTGTTTGTGTCATTGGACGAACATTTAGGTCATTTTCGTCCTCCCAAGGCTTATTCTTGTCCAATTAGGGTTTTTAACCAATCTTGTGTATCCAATAAGTTCATTTGTGTCATTGGATGAACATTTAGGTCATTTTCGTCCTCCCTAGTCTTATTCTCGTCCAATTAGGGTTTTTATGCAATCTTGTGCATCCAATAGGTGTGTTTGTGTCATTGGACGAACATTTAGGTCATTTTCGTCCTCCCTAGGCTTATTCTTGTCCAATTAGGGTTTTTAACCAATCTTGTGCATCCAATAAGTTCATTTGTGTCATTGGACGATCATTTAGGTCATTTTCGTCCTCCCTAGGCTTATTCTTGTCCAATTAGGGTTTTTAACCAATCTTGTGCATCCAATAAGTTCATTTGTGTCATTGGATGAACATTTAGGTCATTTTCGTCCTCCCTAGTCTTATTCTTGTCCAATTAGGGTTTTTAACCAACATTGTGCATCCAATAAGTTCATTTGTGTCATTGGTGGAACGTTTAGGTCATTTACGTCCTCCCTAGTCTTATTCTTGTCCAATTAGGGTTTTTATGCAATCTTGTGCATCCAATAGGTGTGTTTGTGTCATTGGAGGAACATTTAGGTCATTTTCGTCCTCCCTAGTCTTATTCTTGTCCAATTAGGGTTTTTATGCAATCTTGTGCATCCAATAGGTGTGTTTGTGTCATTGGACGAACATTTAGGTCATTTTCGTCCTCCCTAGGCTTATTCTTGTCCAATTAGGGTTTTTAACCAATCTTGTGCATCCAATAAGTTCATTTGTGTCATTGGATGAACATTTAGGTCAATTTCGTCCTCCCTAGTCTTATTCTTGTCGAATTAGGGTTTTTATGCAATCTTGTGCATCCAATAGGTGTGTTTGTGTCATTGGAGGAACATTTAGGTCATTTTCGTCCTCCCTAGTCTTATTCTTGTCGAATTAGGGTTTTTATGCAATCTTGTGCATCCAATAGGTGTGTTTGTGTCAGTGGAGGAACATTTAGGTCATTTTCGTCCTCCCTAGTCTTATTCTTGTCCAATTAGGGTTTTTATGCAATCTTGTGCATCCAATAGGTGTGTTTGTGTCATTGGACGAACATTTAGGTCATTTTCGTCCTCCCTGGGCTTATTCTTGTCCAATTAGGGTTTTTATCCAATCTTGTGCATCCAATAAGTTCATTTGTGTCATTGGATGAACATTTAGGTCATTTTCGTCCTCCCTAGCCTTGTTCTTGTCCAATTAGGGTTTTTATGCAATCTTGTGCATCCTATAGGTGTGTTTGTGTCATTGGACGAACATTTATGTCATTTTCGTCCTGCCTAGGCTTATTCTTGTCCAATTAGGGTTTTAAGCAATCTTGTGCATCCAATATGTGTGTTTGTGTCATTGGATGAACATTTAGGTAATTTTCATCCTCCCTATGCTTATTCTTGTCCAATTAGGGTTTTTAACCAATCTTGTGCATCCAATAAGTTCATTTGTGTCATTGGATGAACATTTAGGTCATTTTCGTCCTCCCTAGTCTTATTCTTGTCCAATTAGGGTTTTTATGCAATCTTGTGCATCCAATAGGTGTGTTTGTGTCATTGGAGGAACATTTAGGTCATTTTCGTCCTCCCTAGTCTTATTCTTGTCCAATTAGGGTTTTTATGCAATCTTGTGCATCCAATAGGTGTGTTTGTGTCATTGGAAGAACATTTAGGTCATTTTCATCCTCCCTAGGCTTATTCTTGTCCGATTAGGGTTTTTAACCAATCTTGTGCATTCAATAAGTTCATTTGTGTCATTGGATGAACATTTAGGTAATTTTCGTCCTCCCTAGCCTTATTCTTGTCCAATTAGGGTTTTAAGCAATCTTGTGCATCCAATATGTGGGTTTGTGTCATTGGATGAACGTTTAGGTCATTTTCGTCCTCCCTATGCTTATTCTTGTCCAATTAGGGTTTTTATGCAATCTTGTGCATCCAATAGGTGTGTTTGTGTCATTGGAGGAACATTTAGGTCATTTTCGTCCTCCCTAGTCTTATTCTTGTCCAATTAGGGTTTTTATGCAATCTTGTGCATCCAATAGGTGTGTTTGTGTCATTGGACGAATATTTAGGTCATTTTCGTCCTCCTTAGGCTTATTCTTGTCCAATTAGGGTTTTTAACCAATCTTGTGCATCCAATAAGTTCATTTGTGTCATTGGATGAACATTTAGGTCATTTTCGTCCTCCCTAGTCTTATTCTTGTCCAATTAGGGTTTTAAGCAATCTTGTGCATCCAATATGTGTGTTTGTGTCATTGGACGAACATTTAGGTCATTTTCGTCCTCCCTATGCTTATTCTTGGCCAATTAGGGTTTTTAACAAATCTTGTGCATCCAATAAGTTCATTTGTGTCTTTCGATGAACATTTAGTTCATTTTCGTCCTCCCTAGTCTTATTCTTGTCCAATTAGGGTTTTTAACCAACCTTGTGCATCCAATAAGTGTGTTTGTGTCATTGGACGAACATTTAGGTCATTTTCGTCCTCCCTAGGCTTATTCTTGTCCAATTAGGGTTTTTAACCAATCTTGTGCATCCAATAAGTTCATTTGTGTCATTGGATGAACATTTAGGTCATTTTCGTCATCCCTAGTCTTATTCTGTCCAATTAGGGTTTTAAGCAATCTTGTGCATCCAATATGTGTGTTTGTGTAATTGGATGAACATTTAGGTCATTTTCGTCCTCCCTATGCTTATTCTTGTCCAATTAGGGTTTTTAACCAATCTTGTGCATCCAATAAGTTCATTTGTGTCATTGGACGAACATTTAGGTCATTTTCGTCCTCCCTAGGCATATTCTTGTCCAATTAGGGTTTTTAACCAATCTTGTGCATCCAATAGGTGTGTTTGTGTCATTGGACGAACATTTAGGTCATTTTCGTCCTCCCTAGGCTTATTCTTGTCCAATTAGGGTTTTTAACCAATCTTGTGCCTCCAAAAAGTTCATTTGTGTCATTGGATGAACATTTAGGTCATTTTCGTCCTCCCTAGGCTTATTCTTGTCCAATTAGGGTTATTATGCAATCTTATGCATCCAATAAATTTATTTGTGTCATTGGATGAACATTTAGGTCATTTTCGTCCTCCCTAGTCTTATTCTTGTCCAATTAGGGTTTTTATGCAATCTTGTGCATCCAATAGGTGTGTTTGTGTCATTGGACGAACATTTAGGTCATTTTCGTCCTCCCTAGGCTTATTCTTGTCCAATTAGGGTTTTTAACCAATCTTGTGCATCCAATAAGTTCATTTGTGTCATTAGACGCACATTTAGGTCATTTTCGTCCTCCCTAGGCTTATTCTTGTCCAATTAGGGTTTTTATTCAATCTTGTGCATCCAATAGGTGTGTTTGTGTCATGGGACGAACATTTAGGTCATTTACGTCCTCCCCAGGCTTATTCTTGTCCAATTAGGGTTTTTAACCAATCATGTGCATCCAATAAGTTTATTTGTGTCATTGGATGAACATTTAGGTCATTTTCGTCCTCCCTAGGCTTATTCTTGTCCAATTAGGGTTTTTATGCAATCTTGTGCATCCAATAGGTGTGTTTGTGTCATTGGACGAACATTTAGGTCATTTACGTCCTCCCTAGGCTTATTCTTGTCCAATTAGGGTTTTAAACCAATCTTGTGCATCCAATAAGTTCATTTGTGTCATTGGATGATCATTTAGGTCATTTTCGTCCTCCCTAGGCTTGTTCTTGTCCAATTAGGGTTTTTATGCAATCTTGTGCATCCTATAGGTGTGTTTGTGTCATTGGACGAACATTTATGTCATTTTCGTCCTCCCTAGGCTTATTCTTTTCCAATTAGTGTTTTAAGCAATCTTGTGCATCCAATATGTGTGTTTGTGTCATTGGATGAACATTTAGGTAATTTTCGTCCTCCCTATGCTTATTCTTGTCCAATTAGGGTTTTTATCCAATCTTGTGCATACAATAAGTTCATTTGTGTCATTGGATGAACATTTAGGTCATTTTCGTCCTCCCTAGTCTTATTCTTGTCCAATTAGGGTTTTTATGCAATCTTGTGCATCCAATAGGTGTGTTTGTGTCATTGGAGGAACATTTAGGTCATTTTCGTCCTCCCTAGTCTTATTCTTGTCCAATTAGGGTTTTTATGCAATCTTGTCCATCCAATATGTGTGTTTGTGTCATTGGACGAACATTTAGGTCATTTTCATCCTCCCTAGACTTATTCTCGTCCAATTAGGGTTTTTAACCAATCTTGTGCATCCAATAAGTTCATTTGTCTCATTGGATGAACATTTAGGTCATTTTCGTCCTCCCTAGGCTTATTCTTGTCCAATTAGGGTTTTTATGCAATCTTGTGCATCCAATAGGTGTGTTTGTGTCATTGGAGGAACATTTAGGTCATTTTCGTCCTCCCTAGTCTTATTCTTGTCCAATTAGGGTTTTTATGCAATCTTGTGCATCCAATAGGTGTCTTTGTGTCATTCGACGAACATTTAGGTCATTTTCGTCCTCCCTAGGCTTATTCTTGTCCAATTAGGGTTTTTAACCAATCTTGTGCATCCAATAAGTTCATTTGTGTCATTGGATGAACATTTAGGTCATTTTCGTCCTCCCTAGTCTTATTCTTGTCCAATTAGGGTTTTTAACCAACCTTGTGCATCCAATAAGTTCATTTGTGTCATTGGTGGAACGTTTAGGTCATTTACGTCCTCCCTAGTCTTATTCTTGTCCAATTAGGGTTTTTATGCAATCTTGTGCATCCAATAGGTGTGTTTGTGTCATTGGAGGAACATTTAGGTCATTTTCGTCCTCCCTAGTCTTATTCTTGTCCAATTAGGGTTTTTATGCAATCTTGTGCATCCAATAGGTGTGTTTGTGTCATTGGACGAACATTTAGGTCATTTTCGTCCTCCCTAGGCTTATTCTTGTCCAATTAGGGTTTTTAACCAATCTTGTGCATCCAATAAGTTCATTTGTGTCATTGGATGAACATTTATGTCATTTTCGTCCTCCCTAGTTTTATTCTTGTCGAATTAGGATTTTTATGCAATCTTGTGCATCCAATAGGTGTGTTTGTGTCATTGGAGGAACATTTAGGTCATTTTCGTCCTCCCTAGTCTTATTCTTGTCGAATTAGGGTTTTTATGCAATCTTGTGCATCCAATAGGTGTGTTTGTGTCATTGGAGGAACAGTTAGGTCATTTTCGTCATCCCTAGTCTTATTCTTGTCCAATTAGGGTTTTTATGCAATCTTGTGCATCCAATAGGTGTGTTTGTGTCATTGGACGAACATTTAGGTCATTTTCGTCCTCCCTAGGCTTATTCTTGTCCAATTAGGGTTTTTAACCAATCTTGTGCATCCAATAAGTTCATTTGTGTCATTGGATGAACATTTAGGCCATTTTCGTCCTCCCTAGTCTTATTCTTGTCCAATTAGGGTTTTTATGCAATCTTGTGCATCCAATAGGTGTGTTTGTGTCATTGGAGGAACATTTAGGTCATTTTCGTCCTCCCTAGTCTTATTCTTGTCCAATTAGGGTTTTTATGCAATCTTGTGCATCTTATAGGTGTGTTTGTGTCATTGGACGAACATTTAGGTCATTTTCGTCCTCCCTAGGCTTTTTCTTCTCCAATTAGGGTTTTCAACCAATCTTGTGCATCCAATAAGTTCATTTGTGTCATTGGATGAACATTTAGGTCATTTTCGTCCTCCCTAGGCTTATTCTTGTCCAATTAGGGTTTTTAACCAATCTTGTGCATCCAATAAGTTCATTTGTGTCATTGGATAACCATTTAGGTCATTTTCGTCCTCCCTAGGCTTATTCTTGTCCAATTAGGGTTTTCAACCAATCTTGTGTATCCAATAAGTTCATTTGTGTCATTGGATGAACATTTAGGTCATTTTCGTCCTCCCTAGGCTTATTCTTGTCCAATTAGGGTTTTTAACCAATCTTGTGCATCCAATAAGTTCATTTGTGTCATTGGATGAACATGTTGGTCATTTTCGTCCTCCCTAGTCTTATTCTTGTCCAATTAGGGTTTTTAACCAATCTTGTGCATCCAATAAGTTCATTTGTGTCATTGGATGAACATTTAGGTCATTTTCGTCCTCCCTAGGCTTATTCTTGTCCAATTAGGGTTTTTAACCAATCTTGTGCATCCAATGAAGTTCATTTGTGTCATTGGATGAACATTTAGGTCATTTTCGTCCTCCCTAGGCTTATTCTTGTCCAATTAGGTTTTTAACCAATCTTGTGCATCCAATAAGTTCATTTGTGTCATTCGATGAACATTTAGGTCATGTTTTTCCTCGCTAGGCTTATTCTTGTGTAATTAGGATTTTTAACCAATCTTGTGCATCCAATAAGTTCATTTGTGTCATTGGATGAACATTTAGGTCATGTTTTTCCTCCCTAGGCTTATTCTTGTCTAATTAGGATTTTTAACCAATCTTGTGCATCCAATAAGTTCATTTGTGTCATTGGATGAACATTTAGGTCATTTTCGTCCTCCGCAGTCTTATTCTTGTCCAATTAGGGTTTTAAGCAATCTTGTGCATCCAATATGTGTGTTTGTGTCATTGGACGAACACTTAGGTCATTTTCGTCCTCCCTAGGCTTATTCTTGTCCAATTAGGGTTTTTAACCAATCTTGTGCATCCAATAAGTTCATTTGTGTCATTGGATGAACATTTTGGTCATTTTCGTCCTCCCTAAGCTTATTCTTGTCCAATTAGGGTTTTCAACCAATCTTGTGCATCCAATAAGTTCATTTGTGTCATTGGATGAACATTTAGGTCATTTTCATCCTCTCTAGGCTTATTCTTGTCCAATTAGGGTTTTTAACCAATCTTGTGCATCCAATAAGTTCATTTGTGTCATTGGATGAACATTTAGGTCATTTTCGTCCTCCCTAGGCTTATTCTTGTCCAATTAGGGTTTTTAACCAATCTTGTGCATCCAATAAGTTCATTTGTGTCATTGGATGAACATTTAGGTCATTTTCGTCCTCCATAGTCTTATTCTTGTCTAATTAGGGTTTTAAGCAATCTTGTGCATCCAATATGTGTGTTTGTATCATTGGACGAACATTTAGGTCATTTGCGTCCTCCCTAGGCTTATTCTTGTCCAATTAGGGTTTTTAACCAATCTTGTGCATCCAATAAGTTCATTTGTGTCATTGGATGAACATTTAGGTCATTTTCGTCCTCCCTAGGCTTATTCTTGTCCAATTAGGGTTTTTAACCAATCTTGTGCGTCCAATAAGTTCATTTGTGTCACTGGATGAACATTTAGGTCATTTTCGTCCTCCCTAGGCTTATTTTTGTCCAATTAGGGTTTTTATGCAAACTGTGCATCCAATAGGTGTGTTTGTGTCATTGGACGAACATTTAGGTCATTTTCGTCCTCCCTAGGCTTATTCTTGTCCAATTAGGGTTTTTATGCAATCTTGTGCATCCAATAGGTGTGTTTGTGTCATTGGACGAACATTTAGGTCATTTTCGTCCTCCCTAGGCTTATTCTTGTCCAATTAGGGTTTTTAACCAACCTTGTGCATCCAATAAGTTCATTTGTGTCATTCGTTGAACATTTAGGTCATTTTCGTCCTCCCTAGGCTTATTCTTGTCCAATTAGGGATTTTAACCAACCTTGTGCATCCAGTAAATTCATTTGTGTCATTGGTGGAACATTTAGGTCATTTACGTCCTCCCTAGTCTTATTCTTGTCCAATTAGGGTTTTTATGCAATCTTGTGCATCCAATAGGTGTGTTTGTGTCATTGGATGAACATTTAGGTCATTTTCGTCCTCCCTAGGCTTATTCTTGTCCAATTAGGGTTTTTATGCAATCTTGTGCATCCAATATGTGTGTTTGTGTCATTGGAAGAACATTTAGGTCATTTTCGTCCTCCCTATGCTTATTCTTGTCCAATTAGGGTTTTTAACCAATCTTGTGCATACAATAAGTTTATTTGTGTCATTGGATGAACATTTAGGTCATTTTCGTCCTCCCTAGTCTTATTCTTGTCCAATTAGGGTTTTTATGCAATGTTGTGCATCCAATGGGTGTGTTTGTGTCATTGGAGGAACATTTAGGTCATTTTCGTCCTCCCTAGTCTTATTCTTGTCCAATTAGGGTTTTTATGCAATCTTGTGCATCCAATAGGTGTGTTTGTGTCATTGGACGAACTTTTAGGTCATTTTCGTCCTCCCTACGCTTATTCTTGTCCAATTAGGGTTTTTAACCAATCTTGTGCATCCAATAAGTTCATTTGTGTCATTCGATGAACATTTAGGTCATTTTCGTCCTCCCTAGTCTTATTCTTGTCCAATTAGGGTTTGTAACCAATCTTGTGCATCCAATATGTGTGTTTGTGTCATTGGATGAACATTTAGGTAATTTTCGTCCTCCCTATGCTTATTCTTGTCCAATTAGGGTTTTTTAACCAATCTTGTGCATACAATAAGTTCATTTGTGTCATTGGATGAACATTTAGGTCATTTTCGTCCTCCCTAGTCTTATTCTTGTCCAATTAGGGTTTTTATGCAATCTTGTGCATCCAATAGGTGTGTTTGTGTCATTGGAGGAACATTTAGGTCATTTTCGTGCTCCCTAGTCTTATTCTTGTCGAATTAGGGTTTTTATGCAATCTTGTGCATCCAATAGGTGTGTTTGTGTCATTGGACGAACATTTAGGTCATTTTCGTCCTCCCTAGGCTTGTTCTTGTCCAATTAGGGTTTTTAACCAATCTTGTGCATCCAATAAGTTCATTTGTGTCATTGGATGAACATTTAGGTCATTTTCTTCCTCCCTAGGCTTATTCTTGTTCAATTAGGGTTTTTAACCAACCTTGTGCATCCAATAAGTTCATTTGTGTCATTGGTTGAACATTTAGGTCATTTTCGTCCTCCCTAGGCTTATTCTTGTCCAATTAGGGTTTTTAACCAACCTTGTGCATCCAATAAGTTCATTTGTGTCATTGGATGAACATTTAGGTCACTTTCGTCCTCCTTAGGCTTACTGTTGTCCAATTAGGGTTTTTAACCAATCTTGTGCATCCAATAAGTTCATTTGTGTCATTGGATGAACATTTAGGTCATTTTCGTCTTCCCTAGTCCTATTCTTGTCCAATTAGGGTTTTTATGCAATCTTGTGCATCCAATAGGTGTCTTTGTGTCGTTGGAGTAACATTTAGGTCATTTTCGTCCTCCCTAGTCTTATTCTTGTCCAATTAGGGTTTTTATGCAATCTTGTGCATCCAATAGGTGTGTTTGTGTCATTGGACGAACTTTTAGGTCATTTTCGTCCTCCCTAGGCTTATTCTTGTCCAATTAGGGTTTTTAACCAACCTTGTGCATCCAATAAGTTCATTTGTGTAATTGGTTGAACATTTAGGTCATTTTCGTCCTCCCTAGGCTTATTCTTGTCCAATTAGGGTTTTTAACCAACTTTGTGCATCCAATAAGTTCATTTGTGTCATTGGTGGAACATTTTGGTCATTTACGTCCTCCCTAGTCTTATTCTTGTCCAATTAGGGTTTTTATGCAATCTAGTGCATCCAATAGGTGTGTTTGTGTCATTGGACGAACATTTAGGTCATTTTCGTCATCCCTAGGCTTATTCTTGTCCAATTAGGGTTTTTAACCAATCTTGTGCATCCAATAAGTTCATTTGTGTCATTGGATGAACATTTTGGTCATGTGTTTCCTCCCTAGGCTTATTCTTGTCTAATTAGGGTTTTTAACCAATCTTGTGCATCCAATAAGTTCATTTGTGTCATTGGATGAACATTTAGGTCATTTTCGTCCTCCCTGGTCTTATTCTTGTCCAATTAGGGTTTTAAGCAATCTTGTGCATCCAATATGTGTGTTTGTGTCATTGGATGAACATTTAGGTAATTTTTGTCCTCCCTATGCTTATTCTTGTCCAATTAGGGTTTTTAACCAATCTTGTGCATACAATAAGTTCATTTGTGTCATTGGATGAACATTTAGGTCATTTTCGTCCTCCCTAGTCTTATTCTTGTCCAATTAGGGTTTTTATGCAATCTTGTGCATCCAATAGGTGTGTTTGTGTCATTGGAGGAACATTTAGGTCATTTTCGTCCTCCCTAGTCATATTCTTGTCGAATTAGGGTTTTTATGCAATCTTGTGCATCCAATAGGTGTGTTTGTGTCATTGGAGGAACATTTAGGTCATTTTCGTCCTCCCTAGGCTTATTCTTGTCCAATTAGGGTTTTTAACCAATCTTGTGCATCCAATAAATTCATCTGTGTCATTGGATGAACATTTAGGTCATTTTCGTCCTCCCTAGGCTTATTCTTGTCCAATTAGGGTTTTTATGCAATCTTGTGCATCCAATAGGTGTGTTTGTGTCATTGGACGAACATTTAGGTCATTTTCGTCCCCCCTAGGCTTATTATTGTCCGATTAGGGTTTTTAACCAATCTTGTGCATCCAATAAGTTCATTTGTGTCATTGGATGAACATTTAGGTCATTTTCGTCCTCCCTAGGCTTATTCTTGTCCAATTAGGGTTTTTAACCAATCTTGTGCATCCAATAAGTTCATTTGTGTCATTGGATGAACATTTAGGTCATTTTCGTCCTCCCTAGGCTTATTCTTGTCCAATTAGGGTTTTTAACCAATCTTGTGCATCCAATAGGTGTGTTTGTGTCATTGGACGAACATTTAGGTCATTTTCGTCCTCCCTAGGCTTATTCTTGTCCAGTTAGGGTTTTTAACCAATCTTGTGCGTCCAATAAGTTCATTTGTGTCATTGGATGAACATTTAGGTCATTTTCGTCCTCCCTAGGCTTATTCTTGTCTAATTAGGGTTTTTAACCAATCTTGTGCATCCAATAAGTTCATTTGTATCATTGGATGAACATTTAGGTCATTTTCGTCCTCCCTAGGCTTATTCTTGTCCAATTAGGGTTTTTAACCAATCTTGTGCATCCAATAAGTTCATTTGTGTCATTGGATAAACATTTAGGTCATTTTCGTCCTCCCCAGGCTTATTCTTGTCCAATTAGGGTTTTTAACCAATCTTGTGCATCCAATAGGTGTATTTGTGTCATAGGATGAACATTTAGGTCATTTTCGTCCTCCCTAGGCTTATTCTTGTCCAATTAGGGTTTTTAACCAATCTTGTGCATCCAATAAGTTCATTTGTGTCATTGGATGAACATTTAGGTCATTTTCGTCCTCCCTAGTCTTATTCTTGTCCAATTAGGGTTTTTAACCAACCTTGTGCATCCAATAAGTTCATTTGTGTCATTGGTGGAACGTTTAGGTCATTTACGTCCTCCCTAGTCTTATTCTTGTCCAATTAGGGTTTTTATGCAATCTTGTGCATCCAATAGGTGTGTTTGTGTCATTGGAGGAACATTTAGGTCATTTTCGTCCTCCCTAGTCTTATTCTTGTCCAATTAGGGTTTTTATGCAATCTTGTGCATCCAATAGGTGTGTTTGTGTCATTGGACGAACATTTAGGTCATTTTCGTCCTCCCTAGGCTTATTCTTGTCCAATTAGGGTTTTTAACCAATCTTGTGCATCCAATAAGTTCATTTGTGTCATTGGATGAACATTTAGATCATTTTCGTCCTCTCTAGGCTTATTCTTGTCCAATTAGGGTTTTTAACCAATCTTGTGCATCCATAAGTTCATTTGTGTCATTGGATGAACATTTAGATCATTTTCGTCCTCCCTAGGCTTATTCTTGTCCAATTAGGGTTTTTAACCATTCTTGTGCATCCAATAAGTTCATTTGTGTCATTGGATGAACATTTAGGTCATTTTCGTCCTCCCTAGTCTTATTCTTGTCCAATTAGGGTTTTAAGCAATCTTGTGCATCCAATATGTGGGTTTGTGTCATTGGATGAGCGTTTAAGTCATTTTCATCCTCCCTATGCTTATTCTTGTCCAATTAGGGTTTTTAACCAATCTTGTGCATCCAATAAGTTCATTTGTGTCATTGGATGAACATTTAGGTCATTTTCGTCCTCCCTAGTCTTATTCTTGTCCAATTAGGGTTTTTATGCAATCTTGTGCATCCAATAGGTGTGTTTGTGTCATTGGACGAACATTTAGGTCATTTTCGTCCTCCCTAGGCTTATTCTTGTCCGATTAGGGTTTTTAACCAATCTTGTGCATTCAATAGGTTTATTTGTGTCATTGGATGAACATTTAGGTCATTTTCGTCCTCCCTAGTCTTATTCTTGTCCAATTAGGGTTTTTATGCAATCTTGTGCATCCAATAGGTGTGTTTGTGTCATTGGACGAACATTTAGGTCATTTTCGTCCTCCCTAACCTTATTCTTGTCCAATTAGGGTTTTTAACCAATCTTGTGCATCCAATAAGTTCATTTGTGTCATTGGATGAACATTTTGGTCATTTTTGTCCTCCCTAGGCTTATTCTTGTGCAATTAGGGTTTTTAACCAATCTTGTGCATCCAATAAGTTCATTTGTGTCATTGGATGAACATTTAGGTCATTTTCGTCCTCCCTAGGCTTATTCTTGTCCAATTAGGGTTTTTAACCAATCTTGTGCATCCAATAAGTTCATTTGTGTCATTGGATGAACATTTAGGTCATTTTCGTCCTCCCTAGTCTTATTCTTGTCCAATTAGGGTTTTTATGCAATCTTGTGCATCCAATAGGTGTGTTTGTGTCATTGGAGGAACATTTAGGTCATTTTCGTCCTCCCTAGTCTTATTCTTGTCCAATTAGGGATTTTATGCAATCTTGTGCATCCAATAAGTGTGTTTGTGTCATTGGATGAACATTTAGGTCATTTTCGTCCTCCCTAGTCTTATTCTTGTCCAATTAGGGTTTTTATGCAATCTTGTGCATCCAATAGGTGTGTTTGTGTCATTGGACGAACATTTAGGTCATTTTCGTCATCCCTAGGCTTATTCTTGTCCAAATAGCGTTTTTAACCAGTCTTTTGCATCCAATAAGTTCATTTGTGTCATTGGATGAACATTTAGGTCATGTTTTTCCTCCCTATGCTTATTCTTGTCCAATTAGGGTTTTTTAACCAATCTTGTGCATCCAATAAGTTCATTTGTGTCATTCGATGAACATTTAGGTCATTTTCGTCCTCCCTAGTCTTATTCTTGTCCAATTAGGGTTTTAAGCAATCTTGTGCATCCAATATGTGTGTTTGTGTCATTGGATGAACATTTAGGTAATTTTCGTCCTCCCAATGCTTATTCTTGTCCAATTAGGGTTTTTAAAAAATCTTGTGCATACAGTAAGTTCATTTGTGTCATTGGATGAAAATTTAGGTCATTTTCGTCCTCCCTAGTCTTATTCTTGTCCAATTAGGGTTTTTATGCAATCTTGTGCATCCAATAGGTGTGTTTGTGTCATTGGAGGAACATTTAGGTCATTTTCGTCCTCCCTAGTCTTATTCTTGTTGAATTAGGGTTTTTATGCAATCTTGTGCATCCAATAGGTGTGTTTGTGTCATTGGAGGAATATTTAGGTCATTTTCGTCCTCCCTAGTCTTATTCTTGTCCAATTAGGGTTTTTATGCAATCTTGTGCATCCAATAGGTGTGTTTGTGTCATTGGACGAACATTTAGGTCATTTTCGTCCTCCCTAGGCTTATTCTTGTCCAATTAGGGTTTTTAACCAACCTTGTGCATCCAATAAGTTCATTTGTGTCATTGGTGGAACATTTAGGTCATTTACGTCCTCCCTAGGCTTATTCTTGTCCAATTAGGGTTTTCAACCAATATTGTGCATCCAATAAGTTCATTTGTGTCATTGGATGAACATTTAGGTCACTTTCGTCCTCCTTAGGCTTACTGTTGTCCAATTAGGGTTTTTAACCAATCTTGTGCATCCAATAAGTTCATTTGTGTCATTGGATGAACATTTATGTCATTTTCGTCCTCCCTAGTCCTATTCTTGTCCAATTAGGGTTTTTATGCAATCTTGTGCATCCAATAGGTGTGTTTGTGTCGTTGGAGGAACATTTAGGTCATTTTCGTCCTCCCTAGTCTTATTCTTGTCCAATTTGGATTTTTATGCAATCTTGTGCATCCAATAGGTGTGTTTGTGTCATTGGACGAACTTTTAGGTCATTTTCGTCCTCCCTAGGCTTATTCTTGTCCAATTAGGGTTTTTAACCAACCTTGTGCATCCAATAAGTTCATTTGTGTAATTGGTTGAACATTTAGGTCATTTTCGTCCTCCCTAGGCTTATTCTTGTCCAATTAGGGTTTTTAACCAACCTTGTGCATCCAATAAGTTCATTTGTGTCATTGGTGGAACATTTTGGTCATTTACGTCCTCCCTAGTCTTATTCTTGTCCAATTAGGGTTTTTATGCAATCTAGTGCATCCAATAGGTGTGTTTGTGTCATTGGACGAACATTTAGGTCATTTTCGTCATCCCTAGGCTTATTCTTGTCCAATTAGGGTTTTTAACCAATCTTGTTCATCCAATAAGTTCATTTGTGTCATTGGATGAACATTTTGGTCATTTTCGTCCTCCCTAGTCTTATTCTTGTCCAATTAGGGTTTTTATGCAATCTTGTGCATCCAATAGGTGTGTTTGTGTCATTGGAGGAACATTTAGGTCATTTTCGTCCTCCCTAGGCTTATTCTTGTCCAATTAGGGTTTTTAACCAATCTTGTGCATCCAATAAGTTCATTTGTGTTATTGGACGAACATTTAGGTCATTTTCGTCCTCCCTAGTCTTATTCTTGTCCAATTAGGGTTTTAAGCAATCTTGTGCATCCAATATGTGTGTTGGTGTCATTGGACGAACATTTAGGTCATTTTCGTCCTCCCTAGGCATATTCTTGTTCAATTAGGGTTTTTAACCAATCTTGTGCATCCAATAAGTTCATTTGTGTCATTGGATGAACATTTAGGTCATTTTCGTCCTCCCTAGGCTTATTCTTGTCCAATTAGGGTTTTCAACCAATCTTGTGCATCCAATAAGTTCATTTGTGTCATTGGATGAACATTTAGGTCATTTTCGTCCTCCCTAGGCTTATTCTTGTCCAATTATGGTTTTTAACCAATCTTGTGCATCCAATAAGTTCATTTGTGTCATTGGATGAATATTTAGGTCATTTTCGTCCTCCCTAGTCTTATTCTTGTCCAATTAGGGTTTTAAGCAATCTTGTGCATCCAATATGTGTGTTTGTGTCATTGGATGAACATTTAGGTCATTTTCGTCCTCCCTATGCTTATTCTTGTCCAATTAGGGTTTTTAACCAATCTTGTGCATACAATAAGTTCATTTGTGTCATTGGATGAACATTTAGGTCATTTTCGTCCTCCCTAGTCTTATTCTTGTCAAATTAGGGTTTTTATGCAATCTTGTGCATCCAATCGGTGTGTTTGTGTCATTGGACGAACATTTGGGTCATTTTCGTCCTCCCTAGGCTTATTCTTGTCCAATTAGGGTTTTTAACCAACCTTGTGCATCCAATAAGTTCATTTGTATCGTTGGTTGAACATTTAGGTCATTTTCGTCCTCCCTAGGCTTATTCTTGTCCAATTAGGGTTTTTAACCAACCTTGTGCATCCAATAAGTTCATTTGTGTCATTGGAGGAACATTTAGGTCATTTTCGTCCTCCCTAGTCTTATTCTTGTCCAATTAGGGTTTTTATGCATTCTTGTGCATTCAATAGGTGTGTTTGTGTCATTGGACGAACATTTAGGTCATTTCCGTCCTCCCTAAGCTTATTCTTTTCCAATTAGGGTTTTTAACCAATCTTCTGCATCCAATAAGTTCATTTGTGTCATTGGTTGAACATTTAGGTCATTTTCGTCCTCCCTAGGCTCATTCTTGTACAATTAGGGTTTTTAACCAATCATGTGCATCCAATAAGTTGATTTGTGTCATTGGAAGAACATTTAGGTCATTTTCGTCCTCCCTAGGCTTATTCTTGTCCAATTAGGGTTTTTATGCAATCTTGTGCATCCAATACGTGTGTTTGTGTCATTGGACGAACATTTAGGTCATTTCCGTCCTCCCTAGGCTTATTCTTTTCCAATTAGGGTTTTTAACCAATCTTCTGCATCCAATAAGTTCATTTGTGTCATTGGATGAACATTTAGGTCATTTTCGTCCTCCCTAGTCTTATTCTTGTCCAATTAGGGTTTTTATGCAATCTTGTGCATCCAATAGGTGTGTTTGTGTCATTGGACGAACATTTAGGTCATTTTCGTCCTCCCTAGGCGTATTCTTGTCCAATTAGGGTTTTTAACCAATCTTGTGCATCCAAAAAGTTCATTTGTGTCATTGGATGAACGTTTAGGTCATTTTCGTCCTCCCTAGTCTTATTCTTGTCCAATTAGGGTTTTTAACCAATCTTGTGCATCCAATAAGTTCATTTTTGTCATTGGATGAACATTTAGGTCATTTTCGTCCTCCCTAGTCTTATTCTTGTCCAATTAGGGTTTTTATGCAATCTTGTGCATCCAATAGGTGTGTTTGTGTCATTGGAGGAACATTTAGGTCATTTTCGTCCTCCCTAGTCTTATTCTTGTCCAATTAGGGTTTTTATGCAATCTTGTGCATCCAATAGGTGTGTTTGTGTCATTGGACGAACATTTAGGTCATTTTCGTCCTCCCTAGGCTTATTCTTTGCCAATTAGGGTTTTTAACCAATCTTGTGCATCCAATAAGTTCATTTGTGTCATTGGATGAACATTTAGGTCATTTTCGTCCTCCCAAGTCTTATTCTTGTCCAATTAGGGTTTTTATGCATTCTTGTGCATCCAATAGGTGTGTTTGTGTCATTGGAGGAACATTTAGGTCATTTTCGTCCTCCCTAGTCTTATTCTTGTCCAATTAGGGTTTTTAACCAATCTTGTGCATCCAATAAGTTCATTTGTGTCATTGGATGAACATTTAGGTCATTTTCGTCCTCCCTAGGCTTATTCTTGTCCAATTAGGGTTTTTAACCAATCTTGTGCATCCAATAGGTGTGTTTGTGTCATTGGAGGAACATTTAGGTCATTTTCGTCACCCCTAGTCTTATTCTTGCCCAATTAGGGTTTTTAACCAATCTTGTGCATACAATAAGTTCATTTGTGTCATTGGAGGAACATTTAGGTCATTTTCTTCCTCCCTAGTCTTATTCTTGTCCAATTAGGGTTTTTATGCAATCTTGTTCATCCAATAGGTGTGTTTGTGTCATTGGAGGAACATTTAGGTCATTTTCGTCCTCCCTAGTCTTATTCTTGTCCAATTAGGGTTTTTAACCAATCTTGTGCATCCAATAAGTTCATTTGTGTCATTGGATGAACATTTAGGTCATTTTCGTCCTCCCTAGGCTTACTCTTGTCCAATTAGGGTTTTTAACCAACCTTGTGCATCCAATAAGTTCATTTGTGTCATTGGTTGAACATTTAGGTCATTTTCGTCCTCCCTAGGCTTATTCTTGTCCAATTAGGGTTTTTAATCAATGTTGTGCATCCAATAAGTTCATTTGTGTCATTGGTTGAACATTTAGGTCGTTTTCGTCCTCCCTAGGCTTATTCTTGTCCAATTAGGGTTTTTAACCAATCTTGTGCATCCAAGAAGTTCATTTGTGTCATTTGATGAACATTTAGGTCATTTTCGTCCTCCCTAGTCTTATTCTTGTCCAATTAGGGTTTTAAGCAATCTTGTGCATCCAATATGTGTGTTTGTGTCATTGGATGAACATTTAGGTCATTTTCGTCCTCCCTATGCTTATTCTTGTCCAATTAGGGTTTTTAACCAATCTTGTGCATACAATAAGTTCATTTGTGTCATTGGATGAACATTTAGGTCATTTTCGTCCTCCCTAGTCTTATTCTTGTCCAATTAGGGATTTTATGCAATCTTGTGCATCCAATAGGTGTGTTTGTGTCATCGGACGAACATTTAGGTCATTTTCGTCCTCTCTAGGCTTATTCTTGTCCAATTAGGGTTTTTAACCAATCTTGTGCATCCAATAGGTGTGTTTGTGTCATTGGACGAACATTTAGGTCATTTTCGTCCTCCCTAGGCTTATTCTTGTCCAATTAGGGTTTTTATGCAATCTTGTGCATCCAATAGGTGTGTTTGTGTCATTGGACGAACATTTAGGTCATTTTCGTTCTCCCTAGGCTTATTCTTGTCCGATTAGGGTTTTTAACCAATCTTGTGCATGCAATAAGTTCATTTGTGTCATTGGATGAACATTTAGGTCATTTTCGTCCTCCCTAGGCTTATTCTTTTCCAATTAGGGTTTTTAACCAATCTTGTGCATCCAATAAGTTCATTTGTGTCATTGGATGAACATTTAGGTCATTTTCGTCCTCCCTAGGCTTATTCTTGTCCAATTAGGGTTTTTAACCAATCTTGTGCATCCAATAAGTTCATTTGTGTCATTGGATGAACATTTAGGTCATTTTCGTCCTCCCTAGTGATGAGGACATAAAATGCATAACCAACAAAGAAAGCCTAGAGGATATTCAAGGTCTTGGAACCCCAATGACAAGAGCAAGGTCAAAGAAGGCGAAGGAGGTTCTAAATAACTTGATAGCCACTTTATTTGAAGCAAGTACAACTCATGAAGAATTGAAGCCCAAGATTGTCAATTGCTTAACCCAAATTGAAGAAGTTAAGGAATGAAGGCGGCATTTATGTGTTATCAAATTTTAATATTAGTTTTACTTAAATTAATAGACTAAATTAATAAGAAATTTGGGTGTAACTTTAAAATTTCAGTTGGGCCAAATTTAGAGAACTTTTTAGGAGTTGCCATTATAAAAGGCAAACCCTTATTTTTCTTAAGGCAGATTTTGAATATTAATTTTGTGAGGCTTTGCTCTCTAGAGTTCTTGAAAGAATTCACTTTGAACTTATCAAGGTTGTTAATCCTTGTGGCGTTCTTTTTGGCTTATCAATCCCTAGATTGTGGCGCCATTCTGTTCTTGATTCGTTTGTTGAATAATAATATTGAGTTTCCTTTACATTAAACCCTAATACTCCAATTCTTCCAATTTTTGTGATCAGTAACCTGCGTTCATATCTCGAGTTCTATATATTGGTTTTCGGTGATTCTAAAGCCTAACTTGCGTTTCAGAATGTCATCTTTCACCTCGTTTTGGAATCGGCCGAATCGGAGTTTTGCAGCGCCGTTTATTGCATTCTGCAGCTTTACGGGATTTTCACTCAAATTTGTAAGTTTCCAACCTAGAACGATCCTTAAAGTAAACCATGACTAGTAAGATCATATCACCTAGGCTTATTCTTGTCCAATTAGGGTTTTTATGCAATCTTGTGCATCCAATAGGTGTGTTTGTGTCATTGGACGAACATTTAGGTCATTTTCGTCCTCCCTAGGCTTATTCTTGTCCAATTAGGGTTTTTATGCAATCTTGTGCATCCAATTGGTGTGATTGTGTCATTGGACGAACATTTAGGTCATTTTCGTCCTCCCTAGGCTTACTCTTGTCCAATTAGGGTTTTTAACCAACCTTGTGCATCCAATAAGTTCATTTGTGTCATTGGTTGAACATTTAGGTCATTTTCGTCCTCCCTTGGCTTATTCTTGTCCAATTAGGGTTTTTAACCAACCTTGTGCATCCAATAAGTTCATTTGTGTCATTGGAGGATCATTTAGGTCATTTACGTCCTCCCTAGTCTTATTCTTGTCCAATTAGGGTTTTTATGCAATCTTGTGCATCCAATAGGTGTGTTTGTGTCATTGGACGAACATTTAGGTCATTCTCGTCATCCCTAGGCTAATTCTTGTCCAATTAGGGTTTTTAACCAATCTTGTGCATCCAATAAGTTCATTTGTGTCATTGGCTGAACATTTAGGTCATTTTTTTCCTCCCTAGGCTTATTCTTGTCCAATTAGGGTTTTTAACCAATCTTGTGCCTCCAATAAGTTCATTTGTGTCATTGGATGAACATTTAGGTCATTTTCGTCCTCTTTAGTCTTATTCTTGTCCAATTAGGGTTTTAAGCAATCTTGTGCATCCAATATGTGTGTTTGTGTCATTGGATGAACATTTAGGTCATTTTCGTCCTCCCTATGCTTATTCTTGTCCAATTAGGGTTTTTAACCAATCTTGTGCATACAATAAGTTCATTTGTGTCATTGGATGAACATTTAGGTCATTTTCGTCCTCCCTAGTCTTATTCTTGTCCAATTAGGGTTTTTATAAAATCTTGTGCTTCCAATAGGTGTGTTTGTGTCATTGGAGGAACATTTAGGTCATTTTCGTCCTCCCTAGTCTTATTCTTGTCCAATTAGGGTTTTTATGCAATCTTGTGCATCCAATAGGTGTGTTTGTGTCATTGGACGAACTTTTAGGTCATTTTCGTCCTCCCTAGGCTTATTCTTGTCCAATTAGGGTTTTTAACCAATCTTGTGCATCCAATAAGTTCATTTGTGTCATTCGATGAACATTTAGGTCATTTTCGTCCTCCCTAGTCTTATTCTTGTCCAATTAGGGTTTCAAGCAATGTTGTGCATCCAATATGTGTGTTTGTGTCATTGGATGAACATTTAGGTAATTTTCGTCCTCCCTATGCTTATTCTCTTCCAATTAGGGTTTTTAACCAATCTTGTGCATACAATAAGTTCATTTGTGTCATTGGATGAACATTTAGGTCATTTTCTTCCTCCCTAGTCTTATTCTTTTCCAATTAGGGTTTTTATGCAATCTTGTGCATCCAATAGGTGTGTTTGTGTTATTGCAGGAACATTTAGGTCATTTTCGTCCTCCCTAGTCTTATTCTTGTCGAATTAGGGTTTTTATGCAATCTTGTGCATCCAATAGGTGTGTTTGTGTCATTGGAGGAACATTTAGGTCATTTTCGTCCTCCCTAGTCTTATTCTTGTCCAATTAGGGTTTTTATGCAATCTTGTGCATCCAATAGGTGTGTTTGTGTCATTGGAGGAACATTTAGGTCATTTTCATCCTCCCTAGTCTTATTCTTGTCGAATTTTGGTTTTTATGCAATCTTGTGCATCCAATAGGTGTGTTTGTGTCATTGGACGAACATTTAGGTCATTTTCGTCCTCCCTAGGCTTATTCTTGTCCAATTAGGGTTTTTAACCAATCTTGTGTATCCAATAAGTTAATTTGTGTCATTGGATGAATATTTAGGTCATTTTCGTCCTCCCTAGTCTTATTCTTGTCCAATTAGGGTTTTTATGCAATCTTGTGCATCCAATATGTGTGTTTGTGTCATTGGAGGAACATTTAGGTCATTTTCGTCCTCCCTAGTCTTATTCTTGTCCAATTAGGGTTTTTATGCAATCTTGTGCATCCAATAGGTGTGTTCGTGTCATTGGACGAACATTTAGGTCATTTTCGTCCTCCATAGTCTTATTCTTGTCCAATTAAAGTTTTTAACCAATCTTGTGCATCCAGTAAGTTCATTTGTGTCATTGGATGAACATTTAGGTCATTTTCGTCCTCCCTAGTCTTATTCTTGTCCAATTAGGGTTTTAAGCAATCTTGTGCATCCAATATGTGTGTTTGTGTCATTGGACGAACATTTAGGTCATTTTCGTCCTCCCTATGCTTATTCTTGTCCAATTAGGGTTTTTAACCAATCTTGTGCATCCAATAACTTCATTTGGGTCATTGGATGAACATTTAGTTCATTGTCGTCCTCCCTAGTCTTATTCTTGTCCAATTAGGGTTTTTATGCAATCTTGTGCATCCAATATGTGTGTTTGTGTCATTGGATGAACATTCAGGTCATTTTCGTCCTCCATATGCTTATTCTTGTCCAATTAGGGTTTTTAACAAATCTTGTGGATCCAATAAGTTCATTTGTGTAATTGGATGAACATTTAGGTCATTTTCGTCCTCCCTAGGCTTATTCTTGTCCAATTAGGGTTTTTAACCAATCTTGTGCATCCAATAAGTTCATTTGTGTCATTGGATGAACATTTAGTTCATTGTCGTCCTCCCTAGTCTTATTCTTGTCCAATTAGGGTTTTTATGCAATCTTGTGCATCCAATATGTGTGTTTGTGTCATTGGATGAACATTCAGGTCATTTTCGTCCTCCATATGCTTATTCTTGTCCAATTAGGGTTTTTAACAAATCTTGTGGATCCAATAAGTTCATTTGTGTCATTGGATGAACATTTAGGTCATTTTCGTCCTCCCTAGTCTTATTCTTGTCTAATTAGGGTTTTTATGCAAACTTGTGCATCCAATAGGTGTGTTTGTGTCATTGGAGGAACATTTAGGTCATTTTCGTCCTCCCTAGTCTTATTCTTGTCCAATTAGGGATTTTATGCAATCTTGTGCATCCAATAGGTGTGTTTGTGTCACTGGACGAACATTTAGGTCATTTTCGTCCTCCCTAGGCTTATTCTTGTCCAATTAGGGTTTTTAACCAATCTTGTGCATCCAATAAGTTCATTTGTGTCATTGGAGGAACATTTAGGTCATTTTCGTCCTCCCTAATCTTATTCTTGTCCAATTAGGGTTTTTATGCAATCTTGTGCATCCAATAGGTGTGTTTGTGTCATTGGACGAACATTTAGGTCATTTTCGTCCTCCCTAGGCTTATTCATGTCCAATTAGGGTTTTTAACCAATCTTGTGCATCCAATAAGTTCATTTGTGTCATTGGATGAACATTTAGGTCATTTTCGTCCTCCCTAGGCTTATTCTTGTCCAATTAGGGTTTTTATGCAATCTTGTGCATCCAATAGGTGTGTTTGTGTCATTGGACGAACATTTAGGTCATTCTCGTCCTCCCTAATCTTATTCTTGTCCAATTAGGGTTTTTATGCAATCTAGTGCATCCAATAGGTGTGTTTGTGTCATTGGACGAACATTTAGGTCATTTTCTTCCTCCGTACTCTTATTCTTGTCCAATTAGGGTTTTTATGCAATCTCGTGCATCCAATAGGTGTGTTTGTGTCATTGGACGAACATTTAGGTCATTTTCGTCCTCCCTAGGCTTATTCTTGTCCAATTAGGGTTTTTAACCAATCTTGTGCATCCAATAAGTTCATTTGTGTCATTGGATGAACATTTAGGTCATTTTCGTCCGCCCTAGGCTTATTCTTGTCCAATTAGGGTTTTTAACCAATCTTGTGCATCCAATAAGTTCATTTGTGTCATTGGATGAACATTTAGGTCATTTTCGTCCTCCCTAGTCTTATTCTTGTCCAATTAGGGTTTTTATGCAATCTTGTGCATCCAATAGGTGTGTTTGTGTCATTGGACGAACATTTAGGTCATTTTCGTCTTCCCTAGGCTTATTCTTGTCCAATTAGGGTTTTTAACCAATCTTGTGCATCCAATAGGGGTGTTTGTGTCATTGGAGGAACATTTAGGTCATTTTTCGCCCTCCCTAGTCTTATTCTTGTCCAATTAGGGATTTTACGCAATCTTGTGCATCCAATAGGTGTGTTTGTGTCATTGGACGGACATTTAGGTCATTTTCGTCCTCCCTAGGCTTATTCTTGTCCAATTAGGGTTTTTAACCAATCTTTTGCATCCAATAGGTGTGTTTGTGTCATTGGAGGAACATTTAGGTCATTTTCGTCCTCCCTAGTCTTATTCTTGTCCAATTAGGGTTTTTATGCAATCTTGTGCATCCAATAGGTGTGTTTGTGTCATTGGCCGAACATTTAGGTCATTTTCGTCCTCCCTAGGCTTATTCTTGTCCAATTAGGGTTTTTAACCAATCTTGTGCATCCAATAAGTTCATTTGTGTCATTGGATGAACATTTAGGTCATTTTCGTCCTCCCTAGGCTTATTCTTGTCCAATTAGGGTTTTTAACCAATCTTGTGCATCCAATAAGTTCATTTGTGTCATTGGATGAACATTTAGGTCATTTTCATCCTCCCTAGGCTTATTCTTGTCCAATTAGGGTTTTTATGCAATCTTGTGTATCCAATAGGTGTGTTTGTGTCGTTGGACGAACATTTAGGTCATTTTCATCCTCCCTAGGCTTATTCTTGTCCAATTAGGGTTTTTATGCAATCTAGTGCATCCAATAGGTGTGTTTGTGTCATTGGACGAACATTTAGGTCATTTTCGTCCTCCCTAGGCTTATTCTTGTCCAATTAGGGTTTTTAACCAATCTTGTGCATCCAATAAGTTCATTTGTGTCATTGGATGAACATTTAGGTCATTTTCGTTCTCCCTAGTCTTATTCTTGTCGAATTAGGGTTTTTATGCAATCTTGTGCATCCAATAGGTGTGTTTGTGTCATTGGAGGAACATTTAGGTCATTTTCGTCCTCCCTAGTCTTATTCTTGTCCAATTAGGGTTTTTATGCAATATTGTGCATCCAATAGGTGTGTTTGTGTCATTGGACGAACATTTAGGTCATTTTCGTCGTCCCTAGCCTTATTCTTGTGCAATTAGGGTTTTTAACCAACCTTGTGCATCCAATAAGTTCATTTGTGTCATTGGATGAACATTTAGGTCATTTTCGTCCTCCCTAGGCTTATTCTTGTCCAATTAGGGTTTTTAACCAATCTTGTGCATCCAATAGGTGTGTTTGTGTCATTGGAGGAACATTTAGGTCATTTTCGTCCTCCCTAGTCTTATTTTTGTCCAATTATGGTTTTCATGCAATCTTGTGCATCCAATAGGTGTGTTTGTGTCATTGGACGAACATTTAGGTCATTTTCGTCGTCCCTAGGCTTAATCTTGTCCAATTAGGGTTTTTATGGAATCTTGTGCATCCAATAGGTGTGTTTGTGTCATTGGAGGAACATTTAGGTCATTTTCGTCCTCCCTAGTCTTATTCTTGTCCAATTAGGGTTTTTATGCAATCTTGTGCATCCAATAGGTGTGTTTGTGTCATTGGACGAACATTTAGGTCATTTTCGTCCTCCCTATGCTTATTCTTGTCCAATTAGGGTTTTTAACCAATCTTGTGCATCCAATAAGTTCATTTGTATCATTACACGAACATTTAGGTCATTTTCGTCCTCCCTAGGCTTATTCTTGTCCAATTAGGGTGTTTAACCAATCATGTGCATCCAATAAGTTGATTTGTGTCATTGGATGAACATTTAGGTCATTTTCGTCCTCCCTAGGCTTATTCTTGTCCAATTAGGGTTTTTAACCAATCTTGTGCATCCAATGTTCATTTGTTTCATTGGATGAACATTTAGGTCATTTTCGTCCTCCCTAGTCTTATTCTTGTCCAATTAGGGTTTTTATGCAATCTTGTGCATCCAATAGGTGTGTTTGTGTCATTGGACGAACATTTAGGTCATTTTCGTCCTCCATAGTCTTATTCTTGTCCAATTAGGGTTTTTATGCAATCTAGTGCATCCAATAGGTGTGTTTGTGTCATTGGACGAACATTTAGGTCATTTTCGTCCTCCCTAGGCTTATTCTTGTCCAATTTGGGTTTTAACCAATCTTGTGCATCCAATAAGTTCATTTGTGTCATTGGATGAACATTTAGGTCATTTTCGTCCTCCCTAGGCTTATTCTTGTCCAATTAGGGTTTTTAACCAATCTTGTGCATCCAATAAGTTCATTTGTGTCATAGGAGGAATATTTAGGTCATTTTCGTCCTCCCTAGGCTTATTCTTGTCCAATTAGGGTTTTTATGCAATCTTGTGCATCCAATAGGTGTGTTTGTGTCATTGGACGAACATTTAGGTCATTTTCGTCCTCCCTAGTCTTATTCTTGTCTAATTAGGGTTTTTATGCAATCTAGTGCATCCAATAGGTGTGTTTGTGTCATTGGACGAACATTTAGGTCATTTTCGTCCTCCGTAGGCTTATTCTTGTCCAATTAGGGTTTTTAACCATTCTTGTGCATCCAATAAGTTCATTTGTGTCATTGGATGAACATTTAGGTCATTTTTGTCCTCCCTAGGCTTATTCTTGTCCAATTAGGGTTTTTAACCAATCTTGTGCATCCAATAAGTTCATTTGTGTCATTGGATGAACATTTAGGTCATTTTCGTCCTCCCTAGGCTTATTCTTGTCCAATTAGGGTTTTTATGCAATCTTGTGCATCCAATAGGTGTGTTTGTGTCGTTGGACGAACATTTAGGTCATTTTCGTCCTCCCTAGGCTTATTCTTGTCCGATTAGGGTTTTTAACCAATCTTGTGCATCCAATAAGTTCATTTGTGTCATTGGATGAACATTTAGGTCATTTTCGTCCTCCCTAGGCTTATTCTTGTCCAATTAGGGTTTTTAACCAATCTTGTGCATCCAATAAGTTCATTTGTGTCATTGGATGAACATTTAGGTCATTTTCTTCCTCCCTAAGCTTATTCTTGTCCAATTAGGGTTTTTATGCAATCTTGTGCATCCAATAGGTGTGTTTGTGTCATTGGACGAACATTTAGGTCATTTTCGAACTCCTTAGGCTTATTCTTGCACAGTTAGGGTTTTTAACCAATCTTGTGCATCCAATAAGTTCATTTGTGTCATTGGATGAACATTTAGGTCATTTTCGTCCTCCCTAAGCTTATTCTTGTCTAATTAGGGTTTTTAACCAATCTTGTGCATCCAATAAGTTCATTTGTGTCATTGGATGAACATTTAGGTCATTTTCGTCCTCCCTAGGCTTATTCTTGTCGAATAAGGTTTTTAACCAATCTTGTGCATCCAATAAGTTCATTTGTGTCATTGGATGAACATTTAGGTCATTTTCGTCCTCCCTAGGCTTATTCTTGTCCAATTAGGGTTTTTAACCAATCTTGTGCATCCAATAAGTTCATTTGTGTCATTGGATGAACATTTAGGTCATTTTCGTCCTCCCTAGGCTTATTCTTGTCCAATTAGGGTTTTTATGCAATCTTGTGCATCCAATAGGTGTGTTTGTGTCATTGGAAGAACATTTAGGTCATTTTCGTCCTCCCTAGGCTTATTCTTGTCCAATTAGGATTTTTATGCAATCTTGTGCATCCAATTGGTGTGTTTGTGTCATTGGACGAACATTTAGGTCATTTTCGTCCTCCCTAGGCTTATTCTTGTTCAATTAGGGTTTTTAACCAACCTTGTGCATCCAATAAGTTCCTTTGTGTCATTGGTTGAACATTTAGGTCATTTTCGTCCTCCCTAGGCTTATTCTTGTCCAATTAGGGTTTTTAACCAACCTTGTGCATCCAATAAGTTCATTTGTGTCATTGGTGGAACATTTAGGTCATTTACGTCCTCCCTAGGCTTATTCTTGTCCAATTAGGGTTTTCAACCAATATTATGCATCCAATAATTTCATTTGTGTCATTGGATGAACATTTAGGTCACTTTCGTCCTCCTTAGGCTTACTGTTGTCCAATTAGGGTTTTTAACCAATCTTGTGCATCCAATAAGTTCATTTGTGTCATTGGATGAACATTTAGGTCATTTTCGTCCTCCCTAGTCTTATTCTAGTCCAATTTGGGTTTTTATGCAATCTTGTGCATCCAATAGGTGTGTTTGTGTCGTTGGAGGAACATTTAGGTCATTTTCGTCCTCCCTAGTCTTATTCTTGTCCAATTAGGGTTTTTATGCAATCTTGTGCATCCAATAGGTGTGTTTGTGTCATTGGACGAACTTTTAGGTCATTTTCGTCCTCCCTAGGCTTATTCTTGTCCAATTAGGGTTTTTAACCAACCTTGTGCATCCAATAAGTTCATTTGTGTAATTGGTTGAACATTTAGGTCATTTTCGTCCTCCCTAGGCTTATTCTTGTCCAATTAGGGTTTTTAACAAACCTTGTGCATCCAATAAGTTCATTTGTGTCATTGGTGGAACATTTTGGTCATTTACGTCCTCCCTAGTCTTATTCTTGTCCAATTAGGGTTTTTATGCAATCTAGTGCATCCAATAGGTGTGTTTGTGTCGTTGGAGGAACATTTAGGTCATTTTCGTCCTCCCTAGTCTTATTCTTGTCCAATTAGGGTTTTTATGCAATCTTGTGCATCCAATAGGTGTGTTTGTGTCATTGGACGAAC
>JBBPBR010000184.1:649-24866 GCA_037974775.1 Cicer pinnatifidum | reverse complement strand
TTTGTGTCATTGGTGGAACATTTAGGTCATTTACGTCCTCCCTAGTCTTATTCTTGTCCAATTAGGGTTTTTATCCAATCTAGTGCATCCAATAGGTGTGTTTGTGTCATTGGAGGAACATTTAGGTCATTTTCGTCTTCCCTAGTCTTATTCTTGTCGAATTAGGGTTTTTAAGCAATCTTGTGCATCCAATAGGTGTGTTTGTGTCATTGGAGGAACATTTAGGTCATTTTCGTCCTCCCTAGTCTTATTCTTGTCCAATTAGGGTTTTTATGCAATCTTGTGCATCCAATAGGTGTGTTTGTGTCATTGGACGAACATTTAGGTCATTTTCGTCCTCCCTAGGCTTATTCTTGTCCAATTAGGGTTTTTAACCAATCTTGTGCATCCAATAAGTTCATTTGTGTCATTGGACGAACATTTAGGTCATTTTCGTCCTCCCTAGGCTTATTCTTGTCCAATTAGGGTTTTAAGCAATCTTGTGCATCCAATATGTGTGTTTGTTGTGTCATTGGACAAACTTTTAGGTCATTTTCGTCCTCCCTAGGCTTATTCTAGTCCAATTAGGGTTTTTAACCAATCTTGTGCATCCAATAAGTTCATTTCTATCATTCGATGAACATTTAGGTCATTTTCGTCCTCCCTAGGCTTATTCTTGTCCAATTAGGGTTTTCAACCAATCTTGTGCATCCAATAAGTTCATTTGTGTCATTGGATGAACATTTAGGTCATTTTCGTCCTCCCTAGGCTTATTCTTGTCCAATTAGGGTTTTCAACCAATCTTGTGCATCCAATAAGTTCATTTGTGTCATTGGATGAACATTTAGGTCATTTTCGTCCTCGCTAGGCTTATTCTTTTCCAATTATGGTTTTTAACCAATCTTGTGCATCCAATAAGTTCATTTGTGTCATTCGATGAACATTTAGGTCATTTTCGTCCTCCCTAGTCTTATTCTTGTCCAATTAGGGTTTTTATGCAATCTTGTGCATCCAATAGGTGTGTTTGTGTCATTGGAGGAACATTTAGGTCATTTTCGTCCTCCCTAGGCTTATTCTTGTCCAATTAGGGTTTTTAACCAATCTTGTGCATCCAATAAGTTCATTTGTGTTATTGGATGAACATTTAGGTCATTTTCGTCCTCCCTGGTCTTATTCTTGTCCAATTAGGGTTTTAAGCAATCTTGTGCATCCAATATGTGTGTTTGTGTCATTGGATGAACATTTAGGTAATTATTGTCCTCACTATGCTTATTCTTGTCCAATTAGGGTTTTTAACCAATCTTGTGCATCCAATAAGTTCATTTGTGTCATTCGATGAACATTTACGTCATTTTCGTCCTCCCTAGTCTTATTCTTGTCCAATTAGGGTTTCAAGCAATCTTGTGCATCCAATATATGTGTTTGTGTCATTGGATGAACATTTAGGTAATTTTCGTCCTCCCTATGCTTATTCTTGTCCAATTAGGGTTTTTAACCAATCTTGTGCATACAATAAGTTCATTTGTGTGATTGGATGAACATTTAGGTCATTTTCGTCCTCCCTAGTCTTATTCTTGTCCAATTAGGGTTTTTATGCAATCTTGTGCATCCAATAGGTGTGTTTGTGTCATTGGACGAACATTTAGGTCATTTTCGTCCTCCCTAGGCTTATTCTTGTCCAATTAGGGTTTTTAACCAACCTTGTGCATCCAATAAGTTAATTTGTATCATTGGATGAACATTTAGGTCATTTTCGTCCTCCCTAGGCTTATTCTTGTCCAATTAGGGTTTTTATGCAATCTTGTGCATCCAATAGGTGTGTTTGTGTCATTTGACGAACATTTAGGTAATTTTCGTCCTCCCTAGGCTTATTGTTGTCCAATTAGGGTTTTTAACCTATCATGTGCATCCAAAAGGTGTGTTTGTGTCAATTGATGAACATTTAGGTCATTTTCGTCCTCCCTAGTCTTATTCTTGTCCAATTAGGGTTTTTATGCAATCTTGTGCATCCAATAGGTGTGTTTGTGTCATTGGACGAACATTTAGGTCATTTTCGTCCTCCCTAGGCTTATTCTTGTCCAATTAGGGTTTTTAACCAATCTTGTGCATCCAATATGTTCATTTTTGTCATTGGATGAACATTTAGGTCATTTTCGTCCTCCCTAGTCTTATTCTTGTCCAATTAGGGTTTTTATGCAATCTTGTGCATCCAATAGGTGTGTTTGTGTCATTGGAGGAACATTTAGGTCATTTTCGTCCTCCCTAGTCTTATTCTTGTCCAATTAGGGTTTTTATGCAATCTTGTGCATCCAATAGGTGTGTTTGTGTCATTGGACGAACATTTAGGTCATTTTCGTCCTCCCTAGGCTTATTCTTGTCGGATTAGGGTTTTTAACCAATCTTGTGCATTCAATAAGTTCATTTGTGTCATTGGATGAACATTTAGGTCATTTTCGTCCTCCCTAGTCTTATTCTTGTCCAATTAGGGTTTTTATGCAAACTTGTGCATCCAATAGTTGTGTTTGTGTCATTGGAGGAACATTTAGGTCATTTTCGTCCTCCCTAGTCTTATTCTTGTCCAATTAGGGTTTTTATGCAATCTTGTGCATCCAATAGGTGTGTTTGTGTCATTGGACGAACATTTAGGTCATTTTCGTCCTCCCTAGGCTTATTCTTGTCCAATTAGGGTTTTTAACCAATTTTGTGCATCCAATAAGTTCATTTGTGTCATTGGATGTACATTTAGGTCATTTTCGTCCTCCCTAGTCTTATTCTTGTCCAATTAGGGTTTTTATGCAATCTTGTGCATCCAATAGGTGTGTTTGTGTCATTGGAGGAACATTTAGGTCATTTATGTCCTCCCTAGTCTTATTCTTGTCGAATTAGGGTTTTTATGCAATCTTGTGCATCCAATAGGTGTGTTTGTGTCATTGGAGGAACATTTAGGTCATTTTCGTCCTCCCTAGTCTTATTCTTGTCCAATTAGGGTTTTTATGCAATCTTGTGCATCCAATAGGTGTGTTTGTGTCATTGGACGAACATTTAGGTCATTTTCGTCCTCCCTAGGCTTATTCTTGTCCAATTAGGGTTTTTAACCAACCTTGTGCATCCAATAAGTTCATTTGTGTCATTGGTGGAACATTTAGGTCATTTACGTCCTCACTAGTCTTATTCTTGTCCAATTAGGGTTTTTATGCAATCTTGTGCATCCAATAGGTGTGTTTGTGTCATTGGAGGAACATTTAGGTCATTTTCGTCCTCCCTAGTCTTATTCTTGTCGAATTAGGGTTTTTATGCAATCTTGTGCATCCAATAGGTGTATTTGTGTCATTGGAGGAACATTTATGTCATTTTCGTCCTCCCTAGTCTTATTCTTGTCCAATTAGGGTTTTTATGCAATCTTGTGCATCCAATAGGTGTGTTTGTGTCATTGGACGAACATTTAGGTCATTTTCGTCCTCCCTAGGCTTATTCTTGTCCAATTAGGGTTTTTAACCAATCTTGTGCATCCAATAAGTTCATTTGTGTCATTGGATGAACATTTAGATCATTTTCGTCCTCTCTAGGCTTATTCTTGTCCAATTAGGGTTTTTAACCAATCTTGTGCATCCATAAGTTCATTTGTGTCATTGGATGAACATTTAGATCATTTTCGTCCTCCCTAGGCTTATTCTTGTCCAATTAGGGTTTTTAACCATTCTTGTGCATCCAATAAGTTCATTTGTGTCATTGGATGAACATTTAGGTCATTTTCGTCCTCCCTAGTCTTATTCTTGTCCAATTAGGGTTTTAAGCAATCTTGTGCATCCAATATGTGGGTTTGTGTCATTGGATGAGCGTTTAAGTCATTTTCATCCTCCCTATGCTTATTCTTGTCCAATTAGGGTTTTTAACCAATCTTGTGCATCCAATAAGTTCATTTGTGTCATTGGATGAACATTTAGGTCATTTTCGTCCTCCCTAGTCTTATTCTTGTCCAATTAGGGTTTTTATGCAATCTTGTGCATCCAATAGGTGTGTTTGTGTCATTGGACGAACATTTAGGTCATTTTCGTCCTCCCTAGGCTTATTCTTGTCCAATTAGGGTTTTTAACCAATCTTGTGTATCCAATAAGTTCATTTGTGTCATTGGATGAACATTTAGGTCATTTTCGTCCTCCCTAGTCTTATTCTTGTCCAATTTAGGGTTTTAAGCAATCTTGTGCATCCAATATGTGGGTTTGTGTCATTGGATGAACGTTTAGGTCATTTTCGTCCTCCCTATGCTTATTCTTGTCCAATTAGGGTTTTTAACCAATCTTGTGCATCCAATAAGTTCATTTGTGTCATTGGATGAACATTTAGGTCATTTTCGTCCTCCCTAGTCTTATTCTTGTCCAATTAGGGTTTTTATGCAATCTTGTGCATCCAATAGGTGTGTTTGTGTCATTGGACGAACATTTAGGTCATTTTCGTCCTCCCTAGGCTTATTCTTGTCCAATTAGGGTTTTTAACCAATCTTGTGCATCCAATAAGTTCATTTGTGTCATTGGATGAACATTTAGGTCATGTTCGTCCTCCTTAGTCTTATTGTTGTCCAATTAGGGTCTTTATGCAATCTTGTGCATCCAATTGGTGTGTTTGTGTCATTGGAGGAACAGTTAGGTCATTTTCGTCCTCCCTAGTCTTATTCTTGTCCAATTAGGATTTTTATGCAATCTTGTGCATCCAATAGGTGTGTTTGTGTCATTGGACGAACATTTAGGTCATTTTCGTCCTCCCTAGGCTTATTCTTGTCCGATTAGGGTTTTTAACCAATCTTGTGCATCCAATAAGTTCATTTGTGTCATTGGATGAACATTTAGGTCATTTTGGTCCTCCCTAGTCTTATTCTTGTCCAATTAGGGTTTTAAGCAATCTTGTGCATCCAATATGTGGTTTTGTGTCATTGGATGAACATTTAGGTCATTTTCGTCCTCCCTATGCTTATTCTTGTCCAATTAGGGTTTTTAACCAATCTTGTGCATCCAATAAGTTCATTTGTGTCATTGGATGAACATTTAGGTCATTTTCTTCCTCCCTACGCTTATTCTTGTCCAATTAGGGTTTTTCACCAATCTTGTGCATCCAATAAGTTCATTTGTGTCATTGGATGAACATTTAGGTCATTTTCGTCCTCCCTAGGCTAATTCTTGTTCAATTAGGGTTTTTAACTAACCTTGTGCATCCAATAAGTTCATTTGTGTCATTGGTTGAACATTTAGGTCATTTTCGTCCTCCCTAGGCTTATTCTTGTCCAATTAGGGTTTTTAACCAACCTTGTGCATCCAATAAGTTCATTTGTGTCATTGGTGGAACATTTAGGTCATTTACGTCCTCCCTAGGCTTATTCTTGTCCAATTAGGGTTTTCAACCAATCTTGTGCATCCAATAAGTTCATTTGTGTCATTGGATGAACATTTAGGTCATTTTCGTCCTCCCTAGTCTTATTCTTGTCCAATTAGGGTTTTAAGCAATCTTGTGCATCCAATATGTGTGTTTGTGTCATTGGATGAACATTTAGGTAATTTTCGTCCTCCCTATGCTTATTCTTGTCCAACTAGGGTTTTTTAACCAATCTTGTGCATACAATAAGTTCATTTGTGTCATTGGATGAACATTTAGGTCATTTTCGTCCTCCCTAGTCTTATTCTTGTCCAATTAGGGTTTTTATGCAATCTTGTGCATCCAATAGGTGTGTTTGTGTCATTGGACGAACATTTAGGTCATTTTCGTCCTCCCTAGTCTTATTCTTCTCCAATTAGGGTTTTTATGCAATCTTGTGCATCCAATAGGTGTGTTTGTGTCATTGGAAGAACATTTAGGTCATTTTCGTCCTCCCTAGTCTTATTCTTGTCCAATTAGGGTTTTTATGCAATCTTGTGCATCCAATAGGTGTGTTTGTGTCATTGGATGAACATTTAGGTCATTTTCGTCCTCCCTAGGCTTTTTCTTGTCCAATTAGGGTTTTTAACCAATCTTGTGCATCCAATAAGTTCATTTGTGTCATTGGATGAACATTTAGGTCATTTTCGTCCTCCTTAGTCTTATTCTTGTCCAATTAGGGTTTTTATGCAATCTTGTGCATCCAGTTGGTGTGTTTGTGTCATTGGAGGAACATTTAGGTCATTTTCGTCCTCCCTAGTCTTATTCTTGTCCAATTAGGGTTTTTATGCAATCTTGTGCATCCAATAGGTGTGTTTGTGTCATTGGACGAACATTTAGGTCATTTTCGTCCTCCCTAGGCTTATTCTTGTCCAATTAGGGTTTTTAACCAATCTTGTGCATCCGATAGGTGTGTTTGTGTCATTGGAGGAACATTTAGGTCATTTTCGTCCTCCCTAGTCTTATTCTTGTCCAATTAGGGTTTTTATGCAATCTTGTGCATCCAATAGGTGTGTTTGTGTCATTGGAGGAACATTTAGGTCATTTTCGTCTTCCCTAGTCTTATTCTTGTCCAATTAGGGTTTTTATGCAATCTTGTGCATCCAATAGGTGTGTTTGTGTCATTGGACGAACATTTAGGTCATTTTCGTCCTCCCTAGGCTTATTCTTGTCCAATTAGGGTTTTTAACCAACCTTGTGCATCCAATAAGTTCATTTGTGTCATTGGATGAACATTTAGGTCATTTTCGTCCTCCCTAGGCTTATTCTTGTTCAGTTAGGGTTTTTAACCAATCTTGTGCATCCAATAAGTTCATTTGTGTCATTGGATGAACATTTAGGTTATTTTCGTCCTCCCTAGTCTTATTCTTGTCCAATTAGGGTTTTAAGCAATCTTGTGCATCCAATATGTGTGTTTGTGTCATTGGACGAACATTTAGGTCATTTTCGTCCTCCCTATGCTTATTCTTGTCCAATTAGGGTTTTTAACCAATCTTGTGCATCCAATAACTTCATTTGTGTCATTGGATGAACATTTAGTTCATTGTCGTCCTCCCTAGTCTTATTCTTGTCCAATTAGGGTTTTTATGCAATCTTGTGCATCCAATATGTGTGTTTGTGTCATTGGATGAACATTCAGGTCATTTTCGTCCTCCATATGCTTATTCTTGTCCAATTAGGGTTTTTAACAAATCTTGTGGATCCAATAAGTTCATTTGTGTCATTGGATGAACATTTAGGTCATTTTCGTCCTCCCTAGGCTTATTCTTGTCCAATTAGGGTTTTTATGCAATCTTGTGCATCCAATATGTGTGTTTGTGTCATTGGATGAACATTCAGGTCATTTTCGTCCTCCATATGCTTATTCTTGTCCAATTAGGGTTTTTAACAAATCTTGTGGATCCAATAAGTTCATTTGTGTCATTGGATGAACATTTAGGTCATTTTCGTCCTCCCTACTCTTATTCTTGTCTAATTAGGGTTTTTATGCAATCTTGTGCATCCAATAGGTGTGTTTGTGTCATTGGACGAACATTTAGGTCATTTTCGTCATCCCTAGGCTTATTCTTGTCCAATTAGGGTTTTTAACCAATCTTGTGCATCCAATAAGTTCATTTGTGTCATTGGATGAACATTTAGTTCATTGTCGTCCTCCCTAGTCTTATTCTTGTCCAATTAGGGTTTTTATGCAATCTTGTGCATCCAATATGTGTGTTTCTGTCATTGGATGAACATTCAGGTCATTTTCGTCCTCCATATGCTTATTCTTGTCCAATTAGGGTTTTTAACTAATCTTGTGGATCCAATAAGTTCATTTGTGTCATTGGATGAACATTTAGGTCATTTTCGTCCTCCCTAGTCTTATTCTTGTCTAATTAGGGTTTTTATGCAATCTTGTGCATCCAATAGGTGTGTTTGTGTCATTGGAGGAACATTTAGGTCATTTTCGTCCTCCCTAGTCTTATTCTTGTCCAATTAGGGATTTTATGCAATCTTGTGCATCCAATAGGTGTGTTTGTGTCACTGGACGAACATTTAGGTCATTTTCGTCTTCCCTAGGCTTATTCTTGTCCAATTAGGGTTTTTAACCAATCTTGTGCATCCAATAAGTTCATTTGTGTCATAGGAGGAACATTTAGGTCATTTTCGTCCTCCCTAGGCTTATTCTTGTCCAATTAGGGTTTTTAACCAATCTTGTGCATCCAATAAGTTCATTTGTGTCATTGGATGAACATTTAGGTCATTTTCGTCCTCCCTAGGCTTATTCTTGTCCAATTAGGGTTTTCAACCCATCTTGTGCATCCAATAAGTTCATTTGTGTCATTAGATGAACATTTAGGTCATTTTCGTCCTCCCTAGTCTTATTCTTGTCCAATTAGGGTTTTTATGCAATCTTGTGCATCCAATAGGTGTGTTTGTGTCATTGGACAAACATTTAGGTCATTTTCGTCCTCCATAAGCTTATTCTTGCCCAATTAGGGTTTTTAAACCAATCTTGTGCATCCAATAAGTTCATTTCTGTCATTGGATGAACATTTAGGTCATTTTCGTCCTCCCTAGTCTAATTCTTGTCCTATTAGGGTTTTTATGCAATCTTGTGCATCCAATAGGTGTGTTTATGTCATTGGAGGAACATTTAGGTCATTTTCGTCCTCCCTAGTCTTATTCTTGTCCAATTAGGGTTTTTATGCAATCTTGTGCATCCAATAGGTGTGTTTGTGTCATTGGAGGAACATTTAGGTCATTTTCGTCCTCCCTAGTCTTATTCTTGTCCAATTAGGGTTTTTATGCAATCTTGTGCATCCAATAGGTGTGTTTGTGTCATTGGACGAACATTTAGGTCATTTTCGTCCTCCCTAGGCTTATTCTTGTTCGATTAGGGTTTTAAGGCAATCATGTGCATCCAATAGGTGTGTTTGTGTCATTGGACGAACATTTAGGTCATTTTTGTCCTCCCTAGGCTTATTCTTGTCCAATTAGGGTTTTTAACCAACCTTGTGCATCCAATAAGTTCATTTGTGTCATTGGTTGAACATTTAGGTCATTTTCGTCCTCCCTAGGCTTATTCTTGTCCAATTAGGGTTTTTAACCAACCTTGTGCATCCAATAAGTTCATTTGTGTCATGGGTGGAACATTTAGGTCATTTACGTCCTCCCTAGTCTTATTCTTGTCCAATTAGGGTTTTTATGCAATCTTGTGCATCCAATAGGTGTGTTTGTGTCATTGGACGAACATTTAGGTCATTTTCGTCCTCCCTAGGCTTATTTTTGTCCGATTAGGGTTTTTAGGCAATCATGTGCATCCAATAGGTGTGTTTGTGTCATTGGACAAATATTTATGTCATTTTCGTCCTCCCTAGGCTTATTCTTGTCCAATTAGGGTTTTAACCAACCTTGTGCATTCAATAAGTTCATTTGTGTCATTGGTTGAACATTTAGGTCATTTTCGTCCTCCCTAGGCTTATTCTTGTCCAATTAGGGTTTTTAACCAACCTTGTGCATCCAATAAGTTCATTTGTGTCATTGGTGGAACATTTAGGTCATTTACGTCCTCCCTAGTCTTATTCTTGTCCAATTAGGGTTTTTATGCAATCTTGTGCATCCAATAGGTGTGTTTGTGTCATTGGACGAACATTTAGGTCATTTTCGTCCTCCCTAGGCTTATTCTTGTCCAATTAGGGTTTTTATGCAATCTTGAGCATCCAATAGGTGTGTTTGTGTCATTGGACGAACATTTAGGTCATTTTTGTCCTCCCTAGGCTTATTATTGTCCAATTAGGGTTTTTAGCCAATCTTGTGCATCCAATAAGTTCATTTGTGTCATTGGATGAACATTTAGGTCATTTTTGTCCTCCCTAGCCTTATTCTTGTCCTATTAGGGTTTTTAACCAATCTTGTGCATCTAATAAGTTCATTTGTGTCATTGGATGAACATTTAGGTCATTTTCGTCCTCCCTAGGCTTATTCTTGTCCAATTAGGGTTTTTATGCAATCTTGTGCATCCAATAGGTGTGTTTGTGTCATTGGACGAACATTTAGGTCATTTTCGTCCTCCCTAGGCTTATTTTTGTCCAATTAGGGTTTTTAACCAATCTTGTGCATCCAATAAGTTCATTTGTGTCATTGGATGATCATTTAGGTCATTTTCGTCCTCCCTAGTCTTATTCTTGTCGAATTAGGGTATTTATGCAATCTTGTGCATCCAATAGGTATGTTTGTGTCATTGGATGAACATTTAGGTCATTTTCGTCCTCCCTAGTCTTATTCTTGTCTAATTAGGGTTTTTATGCAATCTTGTGCATCCAATAGGTGTGTTTGTGTCATTGGAGGAACATTTAGGTCATTTTCGTCCTCCCTAGTCTTATACTTGTCCAATTAGGGTTTTTATGCAATCTTGTGCATCCAATAGGTGTGTTTGTGTCATTGGACGAAAATTTAGGTCATTTTCGTCCTCCCTAGGCTTATTCTTGTCCGATTAGGGTTTTTTACCAATTTTGTGCATTCAATAAGTTCATTTGTGTCATTGGATGAACATTTAGGTCATTTTCGTCCTCCCTAGTCTTATTCTTGTCCAATTAGGGTTTTTATGCAATCTTGTGCATCCAATAGGTGTGTTTGTGTCATTGGACGAACATTTAGGTCATTTTCGTCCTCCCTAGGCTTATTTTTGTCCAATTAGGGTTTTTAACCAATCTTGTGCATCCAATAAGTTCATTTGTGTCATTGGATGATCATTTAGGTCATTTTCGTCCTCCCTTGTCTTATTCTTGTCGAATTAGGGTTTTTATGCAATCTTGCGCATCCAATAGGTATGTTTGTGTCATTGGAGGAACATTTAGGTCATTTTCGTCCTCCCTAGTCTTATTCTTGTCTAATTAGGGTTTTTATGCAATCTTGTGCATCCAATAGGTGTGTTTGTGTCATTGGAGGAACATTTAGGTCATTTTCGTCCTCCCTAGTCTTATTCTTGTCGAATTAGGGTTTTTATGCAATCTTGTGCATCCAATAGGTGTGTTTGTGTCATTGGAGAAACATTTAGGTCATTTTCGTCCTCCCTAGTCTTATTCTTGTCCAATTAGGGTTTTTATGCAATCTTGTGCATCCAATAGGTGTGTTTGTGTCATTGGACGAACTTTTAGGTCATTTTCGTCCTCCCTAGGCTTATTCTTGTCCAATTAGGGTTTTTAACCAACCTTGTGCATCCAATAAGTTCATTTGTGTAATTGGTTGAACATTTAGGTCATTTTCGTCCTCCCTAGGCTTATTCTTGTCCAATTAGGGTTTTTAACCAACCTTGTGCATCCAATAAGTTCATTTGTGTCATTGGTGGAACATTTTGGTCATTTACGTCCTCCCTAGTCCTATTCTTGTCCAATTAGGGTTTTTATGCAATCTAGTGCATCCAATAGGTGTGTTTGTGTCATTGGACGAACATTTAGGTCATTTTCGTCATCCCTAGGCTTATTCTTGTCCAATTAGGGTTTTTAACCAATCTTGTGCATCCAATAAGTTCATTTGTGTCATTGGATGAACATTTTGGTCATGTTTTTCCTCCCTAGGCTTATTCTTGTCTAATTAGGGTTTTTAACCAATCTTGTGCATCCAATAAGTTCATTTGTGTCATTGGATGAACATTTAGGTCATTTTCGTCCTCCCTGGTCTTATTCTTGTCCAATTAGGGTTTTAAGCAATCTTGTGCATCCAATATGTGTGTTTGTGTCATTGGATGAACATTTAGGTAATTATTGTCCTCCCTATGCTTATTCTTGTCCAATTAGGGTTTTTAACCAATCTTGTGCATCCAATAATTTCATTTGTGTCATTCGATGAATATTTAGGTCATTTTCGTCCTCCCTAGTCTTATTCTTGTCCAATTAGGGTTTCAAGCAATCTTGTGCATCCAATATATGTGTTTGTGTCATTGGATGAACATTTAGGTAATTTTCGTCCTCCCTATGCTTATTCTTGTCCAATTAGGGTTTTTAACCAATCTTGTGCATACAATAAGTTCATTTGTGTGATTGGATGAACATTTAGGTCATTTTCGTCCTCCCTAGGCTTATTCTTGTCCAATTAGGGTTTTTAACCAATCTTGTGCATCCAGTAAGTTCATTTGTGTCATTGGATGAACATTTAGGTCATTTTCGTCCTCCCTAGTCTTATTCTTGTCGAATTAGGGTTTTAAGCAATCTTGTGCATCCAATATGTGTGTTTGTGTCATTGGACGAACATTTAGGTCATTTTCGTCCTCCCTAGGCTTATTCTTGTCCAATTAGGGTTTTTAACCAATCTTGTGTATCCAATAAGTTCATTTGTGTCATTGGATGAACATTTAGGTCATTTTCGTCCTCCCTAGTCTTGTTCTTGTCCAATTAGGGTTTTTATGCAATCTTGTGCATCCAATAGGTGTGTTTGTGTCATTGGACGAACATTTAGGTCATTTTCGTCCTCCCTAGGCTTATTCTTGTCCAATTAGGGTTTTTAACCAATCTTGTGCATCCAGTAAGTTCATTTGTGTCATTGGATGAACATTTAGGTCATTTTCGTCCTCCCTAGTCTTATTCTTGTCCAATTAGGGTTTTAAGCAATCTTGTGCATCCAATATGTGGGTTTGTGTCATTGGACGAACATTTAGGTCATTTTCGTCCTCCCTATGCTTATTCTTGTCCAATTAGGGTTTTTAACCAATCTTGTGCATCCAATAAGTTCATTTTTGTCAATGGATGAACATTTAGGTCATTTTCGTCCTCCCTAGTCTTATTCTTGTCCAATTAGGGTTTTTATGCAATCTTGTGCATCCAATAGGTGTGTTTGTGTCATTGGACGAACATTTAGGTCATTTTCGTCCTCCCTAGGCTTATTCTTGTCCAATTAGGGTTTTTAACCAATCTTGTGTATCCAATAAGTTCATTTGTGTCATTGGATGAACATTTAGGTCATTTTCGTCCTCCCTAGGCTTATTCTTGTCCAATTAGGGTTTTTAACGAATCTTGTGCATCCAATAACTTCATTTGTGTCATTGGATGAACATTTAGGTCATTTTCGTCCTCCCTAGTCTTATTCTTGTCCAATTAGGGTTTTTATGCAATCTTGTGCATCCAATAGGTGTGTTTGTGTCATTGGATGAACATTTAGGTCATTTTCGTCCTCCCTAGTCTTATTCTTGTCCAATTAGGGTTTTTATGCAATCTTGTGCATCCAATAGGTGTGTTTGTGTCATTGGACGAACATTTAGGTCATTTTCGTCCTCCCTAGGCTTATTTTTGTCCGATTAGGGTTTTTAGGCAATCATGTGCATCCAATAGGTGTGTTTGTGTCATTGGACAAATATTTATGTCATTTTCGTCCTCCCTAGGCTTATTCTTGTCCAATTAGGGTTTTAACCAACCTTGTGCATTCGATAAGTTCATTTGTGTCATTGGTTGAACATTTAGGTCATTTTCGTCCTCCCTAGGTTTATTCTTGTCCAATTAGGGTTTTTAACCAACCTTGTGCATCCAATAAGTTCATTTGTGTCATTGGTGGAACATTTAGGTCATTTACGTCCTCCCTAGTCTTATTCTTGTCCAATTAGGGTTTTTATGCAATCTTGTGCATCCAATAGGTGTGTTTGTGTCATTGGACGAACATTTAGGTCATTTTCGTCCTCCCTAGGCTTATTCTTGTCCAATTAGGGTTTTTAACCAATCTTGTGCATCCAATAAGTTCATTTGTGTCATTGGATGGACATTTAGGTCATTTTCGTCATCCCTAGTCTTATTCTTGTCCAATTAGGGTTTTTATGCAATCTTGTGCATCCAATAGGTGTGTTTGTGTCATTGGACGAACATTTAGGTCATTTTCGTCCTCCCTAGGCTTATTCTTGTCCAATTAGGGTTTTTAACCAATCTTGTGCATCCAATAAGTTCATTTGTGTCATTGGATGAACATTTAGGTCATTTTCGTCCTCCCTAGTCTTATTCTTGTCCAATTAGGGTTTTAAGCAATCTTGTGCATCCAATATGTGGGTTTGTGTCATTGGATGAACGTTTAGGTCATTTTCGTCCTCTCTATGCTTATTCTTGTCCAATTAGGGTTTTTAACCAATCTTGTGCATCCAATAAGTTCATTTGTGTCATTGGACGAACATTTAGGTCATTTTCGTCCTTCCTAGTCTTATTCTTGTCCAATTAGGGTTTTTATGCAATCTTGTGCATCCAATAGGTGTGTTTGTGTCATTGGACGAACATTTAGGTCATTTTCGTCCTCCCTAGGCTTATTCTTGTCCAATTAGGGTTTTTAACCAATCTTGTGCATCCAATAAGTTCATTTGTGTCATTGGATGAACATTTAGGTCATTTTCGTCCTCCCTAGTCTTATTCTTGTCCAATTAGGGTTTTTAACCAACCTTGTGCATCCAATAAGTTCATTTGTGTCATTGGTGGAACGTTTAGGTCATTTACGTCCTCCCTAGTCTTATTCTTGTCCAATTAGGGTTTTTATGCAATCTTGTGCATCCAATAGGTGTGTTTGTGTCATTGGAGGAACATTTAGGTCATTTTCGTCCTCCCTAGTCTTATTCTTGTCCAATTAGGGTTTTTATGCAATCTTGTGCATCCAATAGGTGTGTTTGTGTCATTGGACGAACATTTAGGTCATTTTCGTCCTCCCTAGGCTTATTCTTGTCCAATTAGGGTTTTTAACCAATCTTGTGCATCCAATAAGTTCATTTGTGTCATTGGATGAACATTTAGGTCATTTTCTTCCTCCCTAGTCTTATTCTTGTCCAATTAGGGTTTTTATGCAATCTTGTGCGTCCAATAGGTGTGTTTGTGTCATTGGACGAACATTTAGGTCATTTTCGACCTCCCTATGCTTATTCTTGTCCGATTAGGTTTTTTAACCAATCTTGTGCATTCAATAAGTTCATTTGTGTCATTGGATGAACATTTAGGTCATTTTCGTCCTCCCTAGTCTTATTCTTGTCCAATTAGGGTTTTTATGCAATCTTGTGCATCCAATAGGTGTGTTTGTGTCATTGGAGGAACATTTAGGTCATTTTCGTCCTCCCTAGTCTTATTCTTGTCCAATTAGGGTTTTTATGCAATCTTGTGCATCCAATAGGTGTGTTTGTGTCATTGGAAGAACATTAAGGTCATTTTCGTCCTCCCTAGGCTTATTCTTGTCCGATTAGGGTTTTTAACCAATCTTGTGCATTCAATAAGTTCATTTGTGTCATTGGATGAACATTTAGGTCATTTTCGTCCTCCCTAGTCTTATTCTTGTCCAATTAGGGTTTTAAGCAATCTTGTGCATCCAATATATGGGTTTGTGTCATTGGATGAACGTTTAGGTCATTTTCGTCCTCCCTATGCTTATTCTTGTCCAATTAGGGTTTTTAACCAATCTTGTGCATCCAATAAGTTCATTTGTGTCATTGGATGAACATTTAGGTCATTTTCGTCCTCCCTAGTCTTATTCTTGTCCAATTAGGGTTTTTATGCAATCTTGTGCATCCAATAGGTGTGTTTGTGTCATTGGACGAACATTTAGGTCATTTTCGTCCTCCCTAGGCTTATTCTTGTCCGATTAGGGTGTTTAACCAATCTTGTGCATTCAATAAGTTCATTTGTGTCATTGGATGAACATTTAGGTCATTTTCGTCCTCCCTAGTCTTATTCTTGTCCAATTAGGGTTTTAAGCAATCTTGTGCATCCAATATGTGGGTTTGTGTCATTGGATGAACGTTTAGGTCATTTTCGTCCTCCCTATGCTTATTCTTGTCCAATTAGGGTTTTTAACCAATCTTGTGCATCCAATAAGTTCATTTGTGTCCTTGGATGAACATTTAGGTCATTTTCATCCCCCTAGTCTTATTCTTGTCCAATTAGGGTTTTTATGCAATCTTGTGCATCCAATAGGTGTGTTTGTGTCATTGGACGAACATTTAGGTCATTTTCGTCCTCCCTAGGCTTATTCTTGTCCAATTAGGGTTTTTAACCAATCTTGTGCATCCAATAAGTTCATTTGTGTCATTGGATGAACATTTAGGTCATTTTCGTCCTCCCTACGCTTTTTCTTGTCCAATTAGGGTTTTTAACCAACCTTGTGCATCCAATAAGTTCATTTGTGTCATTGGAGGAACATTTAGGTCATTTTCGTCCTCCCTAGTCTTATTCTTGTCCAATTAGGGTTTTTATGCAATCTTGTGCATCCAATAGGTGTGTTTGTGTCATTGGACGAACATTTAGGTCATTTTCGTCCTCCCTAGGCTTATTCTTGTCCAATTAGGGTTTTTAACCAATCTTGTGCATCCAATAAGTTCATTTGTATCATTGGATGAACATTTAGGTCATTTTCGTCATCCCTAGTCTTATTCTTGTGCAATTAGTATTTTAAATATTCTTATGCATCCAATATGTGTGTTTGTGTCATTGGATGAACATTTAGGTCATTTTCGTCCTCCCTATGCTTATTCTTGTCCAATTAGGGTTTTTAACCAATCTTGTGCATACAATAAGTTCATTTGTGTCATTGGATGAACATTTAGGTCATTTTCGTCCTCCCTATGCTTATTCTTGTCCAATTAGGGTTTTTAACCAATCTTGTGCATCCAATAAGTTCATTTGTGTCATTGGATGAACATTTAGGTCATATTCGTCCTCCCTAGTCTTATTCTTGTCCAATTAGGGTTTTTATGCAATCTTGTGCATCCAATAGGTGTGTTTGTGTCATTGGACGAACATTTAGGTCATTTTCGTCCTCCCTAGGCTTATTCTTGTCCAATTAGGGTTTTTAACCAATCTTGTGCATCCAATAGGTGTGTTTGTGTCATTGGATGAACATTTAGGTCATTTACGTCATCCCTAGGCTTATTCTTGTCCAATTAGGGTTTTGAACCAATCTTGTGCCTCCAATAAGTTCATTTGTGTCATTGGATGAACATTTAGGTCATTTTCGTCCTCCCTAGGCTTATTCTTGTCCAATTAGGGTTTTCAACCAATCTTGTGCATCCAATAAGTTCATTTGTGTCATTGGATGAACATTTAGGTCATTTTCGTCCTCCCTAGGCTTATTCATGTCCAATTAGGGTTTTTAACCAACCTTGTGCATCCAATAAGTTCATTTGTGTCATTGGTTGAACATTTAGGTCATTTTCGTCCTCCCTAGGCTTATTCTTGTCCAATTAGGGTTTTTAACCAACCTTGTGCATCCAATAAGTTCATTTGTGTCATTGGTGGAACATTTAGGTCATTTACGTCCTCCCTAGTCATATTCTTGTCCAATTAGGGTTTTTATGCAATTTTGTGCATCCAATAGGTGTGTTTGTGTCATTGGAGGAACATTTAGGTCATTTTCGTCCTCCCTAGTCTTATTCTTGTCAAAATTAGGGTTTTTATGCAATCTTGTGCATCCAATAGGTGTGTTTGTGTCATTGGAGGAACATTTAGGTCATTTTCGTCCTCCCTAGTCTTATTCTTGTCGAATTAGGGTTTTTATGCAATCTTGTGCATCCAATAGGTGTGTTTGTGTCAGTGGAGCAACATTTAGGTCATTTTCGTCCTCCCTAGTCTTATTCTTGTCCAATTAGGGTTTTTATGCAATCTTGTGCATCCAATAGGTGTGTTTGTGTCATTGGACGAACATTTAGGTCATTTTCGTCCTCCCTAGGCTTATTCTTGTCCAATTAGGGTTTTTAACCAATCAAGTGCATCCAATAAGTTGATTTGTGTCATTGGATGAACATTTAGGTCATTTTCGTCCTCCCTAGGCTTATTCTTGTCCAATTAGGGTTTTTAACCAATCTTGTGCATCCAATAAGTTCATTTGTGTCATTGGATGATTATTTAGGTCATTTTCGTCCTCCCTAGGCTTATTTTTGTCCAATTAGGGTTTTTAACCAATCTTGTGCTTCCAATAAGTTCATTTGTGTAATTGGATGAACATTTAGGTCATTTTTGTCCTCCCTAGGCTTATTCTTGTCCAATTAGGGTTTTTATGCAATCTTGTGCATCCAATAGGTGTGTTTGTGTCATTGGACGAACATTTAGGTCATTTTCGTCCTCCCTAGGCTTATTCTTGTCCAATTAGGGTTTTTAACCAATCTTGTGCATCCAATAAGTTCATTTGTGTCATTGGATGAACATTTAGGTCATTTTCGTCCTCCCTAGTCTTATTCTTGTCCAATTAGGGTTTTAAGCAATCTTGTGCATCCAATATGTGGGTTTGTGTCATTGGATGAACGTTTAGGTCATTTTCGTCCTCCCTATGCTTGTTCTTGTCCCATTAGGGTTTTTAACCAATCTTGTGCATCCAATAAGTTCATTTGTGTCATTGGATGAACATTTAGGTCATTTTCGTCCTCCCTAGTCTTATTCTTGTCCAATTAGGGTTTTTATGCAATCTTGTGCATCCAATAGGTGTGTTTGTGTCATTGGACGAACATTTAGGTCATTTTCGTCCTCCCTAGGCTTATTCTTGTCCAAGTTGGGTTTTTAACCAATCTTGTGCATCCAATAAGTTCATTTGTGTCATTGGATGAACATTTAGGTCATTTTCGTCCTCCCTAGTCTTATTCTTGTCGAATTAGGGTTTTTATGCAATCTTGTGCATCCAATAGGTGTGTTTGTGTCATTGGAGGAACATTTAGGTCATTTTCGTCCTCCCTAGTCTTATTCTTGTCCAATTAGGGTTTTTAACCAACCATGTGCATCCAATAAGTTCATTTGTGTCATTGGTTGAACATTTAGGTCATTTTCGTCCTCCCTAGGCTTATTCTTGTCCAATTAGGGTTTTTAACCAACCTTGTGCATCCAATAAGTTCATTTGTGTCATTGGTGGAACATTTAGGTCATTTACGTCCTCCCTAGTCTTATTCTTGTCCAATTCGGGTTTTTATGCAATCTTATGCATCCAATAGGTTCATTTGTGTCATTGGTTGAACATTTAGGTCATTTAAGTCCTCCCTAGTCTTATTCTTGTCCAATTAGGGTTTTTATGCAATCTTGTGCATCCAATAGGTGTGTTTGTGTCATTGGACGAACATTTAAGTCATTTTCGTCCTCCCTAGGCTTATTCTTGTCCAATTAGGGTTTTTAACCAACCTTGTGCGTCCAATAAGTTCATTTGTGTCATTGATTTAACATTTAGGTCATTTTCGTCCTCCCTAGGCTTATTCTTGTCCAATTAGGGTTTTTAACCAATCTTGTGCATCCAATAAGTTCATTTGTGTCATTGGATGAACATTTAGGTCACTTTCGTCCTCCCTAGTCTTATTCTTGTCCAATTAGGGTTTTTATGCAATCTTGTGCATCCAATAGGTGTGTTTGTGTCATTGGACGAACATTTAGGTCATTTTCGTCCTCCCTAGGCTTATTCTTGTCCAATTAGGGTTTTTAACCAATCCTGTGCATCCAATATATTCATTTGTGTCATTGGATGAACATTTAGGTCATTTTCGTCCTCCCTAGTCTTATTCTTGTCCAATTAGGGTTTTTATGCAATCTTGTGCATCCAATAGGTGTGTTTGTGTCATTGGAGGAACATTTAGGTCATTTTCATCCTCCCTAGTCTTATTCTTGTCCAATTAGGATTTTTATGCAATCTTGTGCATCCAATAGGTGTGTTTGTGTCATTGGAGGAACATTTTGGTCATTTTCTTCCTCCCTAGTCTTATTCTTGTCGAATTAGGGTTTTTATGCAATCTTGTGCATCCAATAGATGTGTTTGTGTCATTGGACGAACATTTAGGTCATTTTCGTCCTCCCTAGGCTTATTCTTGTCCAATTAGGGTTTTTAACCAATCTTGTGTATCCAATAAGTTCATTTGTGTCATTGGATGAACATTTAGGTCATTTTCGTCCTCCCTAGTCTTATTCTTGTCCAATTAGGGTTTTTATGCAATCTTGTGCATCCAATAGGTGTGTTTGTGTCATTGGAGGAACATTTAGGTCATTTTCGTCCTCCCTAGTCTTATTCCTGTCCAATTTGGGTTTTTAACCAATCTTGTGCATCCAATAAGTTCATTTGTGTCATTGGATGAACATTTAGGTCATTTTCGTCCTCCTTAGGTTTATTCTTGTCCAATTAGGGTTTTTAACCAATCTTGTGCATCCAATAAGTTCATTTGTGTCATTGGATGAACATTTAGGTCATTTTCGTCCTCCCTAGACTTATTCTTGTCCAATTAGGGGATTTAACCAATCTTGTGCATCCAATAAGTTCATTTGTGTCATTGGATGAACATTTAGGTCATTTTCGTCCTCCCTAGGCTTATTCTTGTCCAATTAGGGTTTTTAACCAACCTTGTGCATCCAATAAGTTCATTTGTGTCATTGGAGGAAAATTTAGGTCATTTACGTCCTCCCTAGTCTTATTCTTGTCCAATTAGGGTTTTTATGCAATCTTGTGCATCCAATAGCTGTGTTTGTGTCATTGGACAAAAATTTAGGTCATTTTCGTCCTCCCTAGTCTTATTCTTGTCCAATTAGGGTTTTTATGCAATCTTGTGCATCCAATAGGTGTGTTTGTGTCATTGGACGAACATTTAGGTCATTTTCGTCCTCCCTAGGCTTATTCTTGTCCAATTAGGGTTTTTAATCAATCTTGTGCATCCAATAAGTTCATTTGTGTCATTGGATGAACATTTAGGTCATTTTCGTCCTCCCTAGTCTTATTCTTGTCTAATTAGGGTTTTTAACCAATCTTGTGCATCCAATAAGTTCATTTGTGTCATTGGATGAACATTTAGGTCATTTTCGTCCTCCCTAGGCTTATTCTTGTCCAATTAGGGTTTTTAACCAATCTTGTGCATCCAATAAGTTCATTTGTGTCATTGGATGAACATTTAGGTCATTTTGGTCCTCCCTAGGCATATTCTTGTCCAATTAGGGTTTTTATGCAATCTTGTGCATCCAATATGTGTGTTTGTGTCATTGGATGAACATTCAGGTCATTCTCGTCCTCCATATGCTTATTCTTGTCCAATTAGGGTTTTTAACAAATCTTGTGGATCCTATAAGTTCATTTGTGTCATTGGATGAACATTTAGGTCATTTTCGTCCTCCCTAGTCTTATTCTTGTCCAATTAGGGTTTTAAGCAATCTTGTGCATCCAATATGTGTGTTTGTGTCATTGGACGAACATTTAGGTCATTTTCGTCCTCCCTATGCTTATTCTTGTCCAATTAGGGTTTTTAACCAATCTTGTGCATCCAATAAGTTCATTTGTGTCATTGGATGAACATTTAGTTCATTGTCGTCCTCCCTAGTCTTATTCTTGTCCAATTAGGGTTTTTATGCAATCTTGTGCATCCAATATGTGTGTTTGTGTCATTGGATGAACATTCAGGTCATTCTCGTCCTCCATATGCTTATTCTTGTCCAATTAGGGTTTTTAACAAATCTTGTGGATCCTATAAGTTCATTTGTGTCATTGGATGAACATTTAGGTCATTTTCGTCCTCCCTAGTCTTATTCTTGTCTAATTAGGGTTTTTAACCAATCTTGTGCATCCAATAAGTTCATTTGTGTCATTGGATGAACATTTAGGTCATTTTCGTCCTCCCTAGGCTTATTCTTGTCCAATTAGGGTTTTTAACCAATCTTGTGCATCCAATAAGTTCATTTGTGTCATTGGATGAACATTTAGGTCATTTTGGTCCTCCCTAGGCATATTCTTGTCCAATTAGGGTTTTTATGCAATCTTGTGCATCCAATAGGTGTGTTTGTGTCATTGGACGAACATTTAGGTCATTCTCGTCCTCCCTAGGCTTATTCTTGTCCAATTAGGATTTTTATGCAATCTTGTGCATCCAATTGGTGTGTTTGTGTCATTGGACGAACATTTAGGTCATTTTCATCCTCCCTAGGCTTATTCTTGTTCAATTAGGGTTTTTAACCAACCTTGTGCATCCAATAAGTTCATTTGTGTCATTGGTTGAACATTTAGGTCATTTTCGTCCTCCCTAGGCTTATTCTTGTCCAATTAGGGTTTTTAACCAACCTTGTGCATCCAATAAGTTCATTTGTGTCATTGGTGGAACATTTAGGTCATTTACGTCCTCCCTAGGCTTATTCTTGTCCAATTAGGGTTTTCAACCAATATTGTGCATCCAATAAGTTCATTTGTGTCATTGGATGAACATTTAGGTCACTTTCGTCCTCCTTAGGCTTACTGTTGTCCAATTAGGGTTTTTAACCAATCTTGTGCATCCAATAAGTTCATTTGTGTCATTGGATGAACATTTATGTCATTTTCGTCCTCCCTAGTCCTATTCTTGTCCAATTAGGGTTTTTATGCAATCTTGTGCATCCAATAGGTGTGTTTGTGTCGTTGGAGGAACATTTAGGTCATTTTCGTCCTCCCTAGTCTTATTCTTGTCCAATTTGGATTTTTATGCAATCTTGTGCATCCAATAGGTGTGTTTGTGTCATTGGACGAACTTTTAGGTCATTTTCGTCCTCCCTAGGCTTATTCTTGTCCAATTAGGGTTTTTAACCAACCTTGTGCATCCAATAAGTTCATTTGTGTAATTGGTTGAACATTTAGGTCATTTTCGTCCTCCCTAGGCTTATTCTTGTCCAATTAGGGTTTTTAACCAACCTTGTGCATCCAATAAGTTCATTTGTGTCATTGGTGGAACATTTTGGTCATTTACGTCCTCCCTAGTCTTATTCTTGTCCAATTAGGGTTTTTATGCAATCTAGTGCATCCAATAGGTGTGTTTGTGTCATTGGACGAACATTTAGGTCATTTTCGTCATCCCTAGGCTTATTCTTGTCCAATTAGGGTTTTTAACCAATCTTGTGCATCCAATAAGTTCATTTGTGTCATTGGATGAACATTTTGGTCATGTTTTTCCTCCCTAGGCTTATTCTTGTCTAATTAGGGTTTTTAACCAATCTTGTGCATCCAATAAGTTCATTTGTGACATTGGATGAACATTTAGGTCATTTTCGTCCTCCCTGGTCTTATTCTTGTCCAATTAGGGTTTTAAGCAATCTTGTGCATCCAATATGTGTGTTTGTGTCATTGGATGAACATTTAGGTAATTATTGTCCTCCCTATGCTTATTCTTGTCCAATTAGGGTTTTTAACCAATCTTGTGCATCCAATAAGTTCATTTGTGTCATTCGATGAATATTTAGGTCATTTTCGTCCTCCCTAGTCTTATTCTTGTCCAATTAGGGTTTCAAGCAATCTTGTGCATCCAATATATGTGTTTGTGTCATTGGATGAACATTTAGGTAATTTTCGTCCTCCCTATGCTTATTCTTGTCCAATTAGGGTTTTTAACCAATCTTGTGCATACAATAAGTTCATTTGTGTGATTGGATGAACATTTAGGTCATTTTCGTCCTCCCTAGTCTTATTCTTGTCCAATTAGGGTTTTTATGCAATCTTGTGCATCCAATAGGTGTGTTTGTGTCATTGCAGGAACATTTAGGTCATTTTCGTCCTCCCTAGTCTTATTCTTGTCGAATTAGGGTTTTTATGCAATCTTGTGCATCCAATAGGTGTGTTTGTGTCATTGGAGGAACATTTAGGTCATTTTCGTCCTCCCTAGTGTTATTCTTGTCCAATTAGGGTTTTTATGCAATCTTGTGCATCCATTAGGTGTGTTTGTGTCATTGGACGAACATTTAGGTCATTTTCGTCATCCCTAGGCTTATTCTTGTCCAATTAGGGTTTTTAACCAATCTTGTGCATCCAATAAGTTCATTTGTGTCATTGGATGAACATTTAGTTCATTGTCGTCCTCCCTAGTCTTATTCTTGTCCAATTAGGGTTTTTATGCAATCTTGTGCATCCAATATGTGTGTTTGTGTCATTGGATGAACATTCAGGTCATTCTCGTCCTCCATATGCTTATTCTTGTCCAATTAGGGTTTTTAACAAATCTTGTGGATCCTATAAGTTCATTTGTGTCATTGGATGAACATTTAGGTCATTTTCGTCCTCCCTAGTCTTATTCTTGTCTAATTAGGGTTTTTAACCAATCTTGTGCATCCAATAAGTTCATTTGTGTCATTGGATGAACATTTAGGTCATTTTCGTCCTCCCTAGGCTTATTCTTGTCCAATTAGGGTTTTTAACCAATCTTGTGCATCCAATAAGTTCATTTGTGTCATTGGATGAACATTTAGGTCATTTTGGTCCTCCCTAGGCATATTCTTGTCCAATTAGGGTTTTTATGCAATCTTGTGCATCCAATAGGTGTGTTTGTGTCATTGGACGAACATTTAGGTCATTCTCGTCCTCCCTAGGCTTATTCTTGTCCAATTAGGATTTTTATGCAATCTTGTGCATCCAATTGGTGTGTTTGTGTCATTGGACGAACATTTAGGTCATTTTC
>JBBPBR010000183.1:0-17640 GCA_037974775.1 Cicer pinnatifidum | reverse complement strand
TCCAATGACACAAACACACCTATTGGATGCACAAGATTGCATAAAAACTCTAATTGGACAAGAATAAGACTAGGGAGGACGAAAATAACCTAAATATTCCTCCAATGACACAAACACACCTATTGGATGCACAAGATTGCATAAAAACCCTAATTCGACAAGAATAAGACTAGGGAGGACGAAAATGACCTAAATGTTACTCCAATGACACAAACACACCTATTGGATGCACTAGATTGCATAAAAACCCTAATTCGACAAGAATAAGACTAGGGAGGACGAAAATGACCTAAATGTTCCTCCAATGACACAAACACACCTATTGGATGCACAAGATTGCATAAAAACCCTAATTGGACAAGAACAAGCCTAGGGAGGACGAAAATGACCTAAATGTTCATCCAATGACACAAATGAACTTATTGTATGCACAAGATTGGTTAAAAACCCTAATTGGACAAGAATAAGCATAGGGAGGTCGAAAATTACCTAAATGTTCATCCAATGACACAAACACACATATTGGATGCACAAGATTGCTTAAAACCCTAATTGGACAAGAATAAGCCTAGGGAGGACGTAAATGACCTAAATGTTCATCCAATGACACAAATGAACTTATTGAATGCACAAGATTGGTTAAAAACCCTAATTGGACAAGAATAAGCATAGGGAGGACGAAAATGACCTAAATGTTCATCCAATGACACAAACACACATATTGGATGCACAAGATTGCTTAAAACCCTAATTGGACAAGAATAAGACTAGGGATGACGAAAATGACCTAAATGTTCATCCAATGACACAAATGAACTTATTGGATGCACAAGATTGGTTAAAAACTCTAATTGGACAAGAATAAGACTAGGGAGGACGAAAATGACCTAAATGTTCATCCAATGACACAAATGAACTTATTGGATGCACAAGATTGGTTAAAAACTCTAATTGGACAAGAATAAGACTAGGGAGGACGAAAATGACCAAAATGTTCATCCAATGACACAAATGAACTTATTGGATGCACAAGATTGGTTAAAAACCCTAATTGGACAAGAATAAGCCTAGGGATGACGAAAATGACCTGAATGTTCATCCAATGACACAAATGAACTTATTGGATGCACAAGATTGGTTTAAAACCCTAATTGGACAAGAATAAGCCTAGGGAGGACGAAAATGACTTAAATGTTCATCCAATGACACAAATGAACTTATTGGATGACAAGATTGGTTAAAAACCCTAATTGGACAAGAATAAGCCTAGGGAGTAAGAAAATGACCTAAATGTTCATCCAATGACACAAACACACCTATTGGATGCACAAGATTGGTTAAAAACCCTAATTGGACAAGAATAAGCCTAGGGAGGACGAAAATGACCTAAATGTTCGTCCAATGACACAAACACACCTATTGGATGCACAAGATTGCATAAAAACCCTAATTGGACAAGAATAAGACTAGGGAGGACGAAAATGACCTAAATGTTCATCCAATGACACAAATGAACTTATTGGATGCACAAGATTGGTTGAAAACCCTAATTAGACAAGAATAAGCCTAGGGAGAACGAAAATGACCTAAATGTTCGTCCAATGACACAAATGAACTTATTGGATGCACAAGATTGGTTAAAAACCCTAATTGGACAAGAATAAGCCTAGGGAGGACGAAAATGACCTAAATGTTCATCCAATGACACAAACACACCTATTGGATGCACAAGATTGTTTAGAAACCCTAATTGGAAAAGAATAAGCCTAGGGAGGACGAAAATGACCTAAATGTTCATCCAATGACACAAATGAACTTATTGGATGCACAAGATTGGTTAAAAACCCTAATTGGACAAGAATAAGCCTAGGGAGGACGAAAATGACCTAAATGTTCATCCAATGACACAAATGAACTTATTGGATGCACAAGATTGGTTAAAAACCCTAATTGGACAAGAATAAGCATAGGGAGGACGAAAATGACCTAAATGTTCATCCAATGACACAAACCCACATATTGGATGCACAAGATTGGTTAAAACCCTAATTGGACAAGAATAAGACTATGGAGGACGAAAAAGACCTAAATGTTCCTCCAATGACACAAACACACCTATTGGATGCACAAGATTGCATAAAAACCCTAATTGGACAAGAATAAGACTAGGGAGGACGAAAATGACCTAAATGTTCATCCAATGACACAAATGAACTTATTGGATGCACAAGATTGGTTAAAAACCCTAATTGGACAAGAATAAGCATAGGGAGGACGAAAATGACCTAAACGTTCATCCAATGACACAAACCCACATATTGAATGCACAAGATTGCTTAAAACCCTAATTGGACAAGAATAAGACTAGGGAGGACGTAAATGACCTAAATGTTCATCCAATGACACAAATGAACTTATTGAAAGCACAAGATTGGTTAAAAACCCTAATCGGACAAGAATAAGCCTAGGGAGGACGAAAATGACCTAAATGTTCGTCCAATGACACAAACACACCTATTGGATGCACAAGATTGCATAAAAACCCTAATTGGACAAGAATAAGACTAGGGAGGACGAAAATGACCTAAATGTTCATCCAATGACACAAATGAACTTATTGGATGCACAAGATTGGTTAAAAACCCTAATTGGACAAGAATAAGCATAGGGAGGACGAAAATGACCTAAATGTTGGTCCAATGACACAAACCCACATATTGGATGCACAAGATAGCTTAAAACCCTAATTGGACAAGAATAAGACTAGGGAGGACGAAAATGACCTAAATGTTCATCCAATGACACAAATGAACTTTTTGGATGCACAAGATTGGTTAAAAACCCTTATCGGACAAGAATAAGCCTAGGGAGGACGAAAATGACCTAAATGTTCGTCCAATGACACAAACACACCTATTGGATGCACAAGATTGCATAAAAACCCTAATTGGACAAGAATAAGACTAGGGAGGACGAAAATGACCTAAATAATCATCCAATGACACAAATGAACTTATTGGATTCACAAGATTGGTTAAAAACCCTAATTGGACAAGAATAAGCATAGGGAGGACGAAAATGACCTAAATGTTCATCCAATGACACAAACCCACATATTGGACGCACAAGATTGCTTAAAACCCTAATTGGACAAGAATAAGACTAGGGAGGACGAAAATGACCTAAATGTTCATCCAATGACACAAATGAACTTATTGGATGCACAAGATTGGTTAAAAACCCTAATCGGACAAGAATAAGCCTAGGGAGGACGAAAATGACCTAAATGTTCGTCCAATGACACAAACACACCTATTGGATGCACAAGATTGCAGAAAAACCCTAATTGGACAAGAATAAGACTAGGGAGGACGAAAATGACCTAAATGTTCATCCAATGACACAAATGAACTTATTGGATGCACAAGATTGGTTAAAAACCCTAATTGGACAAGAATAAGCATAGTGAGGACGAAAATGACCTAAATGTTCATCCAATGACACAAATGAACTTATTGGATGCACAAGATTGGTTAAAAACCCTAATAAGACAAGAATAAGCCTAGGGAGGACGAAAATGACCTAAATGTTCATCCAATGACACAAATGAACTTATTGGATGCACAAGATTGGTTAAAAACCCTAACTGGCCAAGAATAAGCCTAGGGAGGACGAAAATGACCTAAATGTTCGTCCAATGACACAAACACACCTATTGGATGCACAAGATTGCATAAAAACCCTAATTGGACAAGAATAAGACTAGGGAGGACGAAAATGACCTAAATGTTCATCCAATGACACAAATGAACTTATTGGATGCACAAGATTGGTTAAAAACCCTAATTGGACAAGAATAAGCATAGGGAGGACGAAAATGACCTAAATGTTCATCCAATGACATAAACGAACTTATTGGATGCACAAAATTGGTTAAAAACCCTAATTGGACAAGAATAAGCCTAGGGAGGACGACAATAACCTAAATGTTCGTCCAATGACACAAACACACCTATTGGATGCACAAGATTGCATAAAAACCCTAATTGGACAAGAATAAGACTAGAGAGGACGTAAATGACCTAAATGTTCCACCAATGACACAAATGAACTTATTGGATGCACAAGGTTGGTTAAAAACCCTAATTGGACAAGAATAAGACTAGGGAGGACGAAAATGACCTAAATGTTCATCCAATGACACAAATGAACTTATTGGATGCACAAGATTGGATAAAAACCCTAATTGGACAAGAATAAGCATAGGGAGGACGAAAATGACCTAAATGTTCATCCAATGAAACAAACACACATATTGGATGCACAAGATTGCTTAAAACCCTAATTGGACAAGAATAAGACTAGGGAGGACGAAAATGACCTAATTGTTCATCCAATGACCCAAATGAACTTATTGGATGCACAAGATTGGTTAAAAACCATAATTGGACAAGAATAAGCCTAGGGAGGACGAAAATGACCTAAATGTTCGTCCAATGACACAAACACACCTATTGGATGCACAAGATTGCATAAAAACCCTAATTGGACAAGAATAAGACTAGGGAGGACGAAAATGACCTAAATGTTCCTCCAATGACACAAATGAACTTATTGTATGCACAAGATTGGTTAAAAACCCTAATTGGACAAGAATAAGACTAGGGATGCACAAGATTGGTTAAAAACCATAATTGGACAAGAATAAGCCTAGGGAGGACGAAAATGACCTAAATGTTCGTCCAATGACACAAACACACCTATTGGATGCACAAGATTGCATAAAAACCCTAATTGGACAAGAATAAGACTAGGGAGGACGAAAATGACCTAAATGTTCCTCCAATGACACAAACACACCTATTGGATGCACAAGATTGCATAAAAACCCTAATTCAACAAGAATAAGACTAGGGAGGACGAAAATGACCTAAATGTTCCTCCAATGACACAAACACACCTATTGGATGCACAAGATTGGTTAAAAACCCTAATTGGACAAGAATAAGCCTAGGGAGGACGTAAATGACCTAAATGTTCCACCAATGACACAAATGAACTTATTGGATGCACAAGGTTGGTTAAAAACCCTAATTGGACAAGAATAAGCCTAGGAAGGACGAAAATGACCTAAATGTTCAACCAATGACACAAATGAACTTATTGGATGCACAAGGTTGGTTAAAAACCCTAATTGAACAAGAATAAGCCTAGGGAGGACGAAAATGACCTAAATGTTCGTTCAATGACACAAACACACCAATTGGATGCCCAAGATTGCATAAAAACCCTAATTGGACAAGAATAAGCCTAGGGAGGACGAAAATGACCTAAATGTTCGTCCAATGACACAAGCACACCTATTGGATCCACAAGATTGCATAAAAACCCTAATTGGAACAGAATAAGCCTAGGGAGGACGAAAATGACCTAAATGTTCATCCAATGACACAAATGAACTTATTGGATGCACAAGATTGGTTAAAAACCCTAATTGGACAAGAATAAGCCTAGGGAGGACGAAAATGACCTAAATGTTCATCCAATGACACAAATGAACTTATTGGATGCACAAGATTGGTTAAAAACCCTAATTGGACAAGAATAAGCCTAGGGAGGACGAAAATGACCTAAATGTTCCTCCTATTACACAAATGAACTTATTGGATGCACAAGATTGGTTAAAAACCCTAATTGGACAAGAATAAGCCTAGGGAGGACGAAAATGACCTAAATGTTCAAACAGTGACACAAACACACCTATTGGATGCACAAGATTGCATAAAATCCCTAATTGGACAAGAATAAGACTAGGGAGGACGAAAATGACCTAAATGTTCCTCCAATGACACAAACACACCTATTGGATGCACAAGATTGCATAAAAACCCTAATTAGACAAGAATAAGACTAGGGAGGACGAAAATGACCTAAATGTTCATCCAATGACACAAATGAACTTATTGGATCCACAAGATTTGTTAAAAACCCTAATTGGACAAGAATAAGCATAGGGAGGACGAAAATGACCTAAATGTTCATCCAATGACACAAACACACCTATTGGATGCACAAGATTGCATAAAAACCCTAATTGGACAAGAATAAGACTAGGGAGGACGAAAATGACCTAAATGTTCATCCAATGACACAAATGAACTTATTGGATGCACAAGATTGCATAAAAACCCTAATTGGACAAGAATAAGACTAGGGAGGACGAAAATGACTAAAATGTTCCTCCAATGACACAAACACACCTATTGGATGCACCAGATTGCATAAAAACCCTAATTGGACAAGAATAAGACTAGGGAGGACGTAAATGACCTAAATGTTCCACCAATGACACAAATGAACTTATTGGATGCACAAGGTTGGTTAAAAACCCTAATTGGACAAGAATAAGCCTAGGGAGGACGAAAATAACCTAAATGTTCAACCAATGACACAAATGAACTTATTGGATGCACAAGGTTGGTTAAAAACCCTAATTGGACAAGAATAAGCCTAGGGAGGACGAAAATGACCTAAATGTTCGTCCAATGACACAAACACACCTATTGGATGCACAAGATTGCATAAAAACCCTAATTGGACAAGAATAAGACTAGGGAGGACGAAAATGACCTAAATGTTCCTCCAATGACAGAAACACACCTATTGGATGCACAATATTGCATAAAAACCCTAATTGGACAAGAATAAGACTAGGGAGGACGTAAATGACCTAAATGTTCCACCAATGACACAAATGAACTTATTGGATACACAAGGTTGGTTAGAAACCCTAATTGGACAAGAATAAGCCTAGGGAGGACGAAAATAACCTAAATGTTCAACCAATGACACAAATGAACTTATTGGATGCACAAGGTTGGTTAAAAACCCTAATTGGACAAGAATAAGCCTAGGGAGGACGAAAATGACCTAAATGTTCGTCCAATGACACAAACACACCTATTGGATGCAAAGGATTGCATAAAAACCCTAATTGGACAAGAATAAGCCTACGGAGGCCGAAAATGACCTAAATGTTCGTCCAATGACACAAACACACCTATTGGATGCACAAGATTGCATAAAAACCCTAATTGGACAAGAATAAGACTAGGGAGGACGTAAATGACCTAAATGTTCCACCAATGACACAAATGAACTTATTGGATACACAAGGTTGGTTAAAAACCCTAATTGTACAAGAATAAGCCTAGGGAGGACGAAAATGACCTAAATGTTCAACCAATGACACAAATGAACTTATTGGATGCACAAGGTTGGTTAAAAACCCTAATTGGACAAGAATAAGCCTAGGGAGGACGAAAATGACCTAAATGTTCGTCCAATGACACAAACACACCTATTGGATGCAAAGGATTGCATAAAATGCCTAATTGGACAAGAATAAGCCTAGGGAGGCCGAAAATGACCTAAATGTTCATCCAATGACACAAACCCACATATTGGATGCACAAGATTGCTTAAAACCCTAATTGGACAAGAATAAGACTAGGGAGGACGAAAATGACCTAAATGTTCATCCAATGACACAAATGAACTTATTGGATGCACAAGATTGGTTAAAAATCCTAATCGGACAAGAATAAGCCTAGGGAGGACGAAAATGACCTAAATGTTCGTCCAATGACACAAACACACCTATTGGATGCACAAGATTGCATAAAAACCCTAATTGGACAAGAATAAGACTAGGGAGGACGAAAATGACCTAAATGTTCCTCCAATGACACAAACACACCTATTGGATGCACAAGATTGCATAAAATCCTTAATTGGACAGGAATAAGACTTAGGAGGACGAAAATGACCTTAATGTTCATCCAATGACACAAATGAACTTATTGGATGCACAAGATTGGTTAAAAACCCTAATTGGACAAGAATAAGCCTAGGGAGGACGAGAATGACCTAAATGTTCGTCCAATGACACAAACACACCTATTGGATGCACAAGATTGCATAAAAACCCTAATTGGACAAGAATAAGACTAGGGAGGACGAAAATGACCTAAATGTTCCTCCAATGACACAAACACACCTATTGGATGCACAAGATTGCATAAAAACCCTAATTCGACAAGAATAAGACTAGGGAGGACGAAAATGACCTAAATGTTCCTCCAATGACACAAACACACCTATTGGATGCACAAGATTGCATAAAGACCCTAATTCGACAAGAATAAGACTAGGGAGGACGAAAATGACCTAAATGTTCCTCCAATGACACAAACACACCTATTGGATGCACAAGATTGAATAAAAACCCGAATTGGACAAGAACCAGACTAGGGAGGACGTAAATGACCTAAATGTTCATCCAATGACACAAATGAACTTATTGGATGCACAAGGTTGGTTAAAAACCCTAATTGGACAAGAATAAGCCTAGGGAGGACGAAAATGACCTAAATGTTCAACCAATGACACAAATGAACTTATTGGATGCACAAGGTTGGTTAAAAACCATAATTGGACAAGAATAAGCCTAGGGAGGACGAAAATGACCTAAATGTTCGTCCAATGACACAAACACACCTATTGGATGCACAGGATTGCCTAAAAACCCTAATTGGACAAGAATAAGCCTAAGGAGGACGTAAATGACCTAAATGTTCATCCAATGACACAAACACACCTATTGGATGCACAAGATTGCATAAAAACCCTAATTCGACAAGAATAAGACTAGGGAGGACGAAAATGAACTAAATGTTCATCCAATGACACAAATGAACTTATTGGATGCACAAGATTGGTTAAAAACCCTAATTGGACAAGAATAAGCCTAGGGAGGACGTAAATGACCTAAATGTTCACCAATGACACAAATGAACTTATTGGATGCACAAGATTGGTTAAAAACCCTAATTGGACAAGAATAAGCATAGGGAGGACGAAAATGACCTAAATGTTCATCCAATGACACAAACACACATATTGGATGCACAAGATTGCTTAAAACCCTAATTGGACAAGAATAAAACTAGGGATGACGAAAATGACCTAAATGTTCATCCAATGACACAAATGAACTTATTGGATACACAAGATTGGTTAAAAACCCTAATTGGACAAGAATAAGCCTAGGGAGGACGAAAATGACCTAAATGTTCGTCCAATGACACAAACACACCTATTGGATGCACAAGATTGCATAAAAACCCTAATTGGACAAGAATAAGACTAGGGAGGACGAAAATGACCTAAATGTTCCTCCAATGACACAAACACACCTATTGGATGCACAAGATTGCATAAAAACCCTAATTGGATAAGAATAAGACTAGGGAGGACGAAAATGACCTAAATGTTCATCCAATGATACAAATGAACTTATTGGATGCACAAGATTCGTTAAAAACCCTAATTGGACAAGAATAAGCCTAGGGAGGACGAAAATGACCTAAATGTTCATCCAATGACACAAATGAACTTATTGGATGCACAAGATTGGTTGAAAACCCTAATTGGACAAGAATAAGCCTAGGGAGGACGAAATTGACCTAAATGTTCGTCCAATGACACAAATGAACTTATTGGATGCACAAGATTGGTTAAAAACCCTAATTGGACAAGAATAAGTCTAGGGAGGACGAAATTGACCTAAATGTTCGTCCAATGACACAAATGAACTTATTGGATGCACAAGATTGGTTAAAAACCCTAATTCGACAAGAATAAGCCTAGGGAGGACGAAAATGACCTTAATGTTCATCCAATGACACAAATGAACTTATTGGATGCACAAGATTAGTTAAAAACCCTAATTGGACAAGAATAAGCCTAGGGAGGACGAAAATGACCTAAATGTTCGTCCAATGACACAAACACACCTATTGGATGCACAAGATTGCATAAAAACCCTAATTGGACAAGAATAAGACTAGGGAGGACGAAAATGACCTAAATGTTCCTCCAATGACACAAACACACCTATTGGATGCACAAGATTGCACAAAAACCCTAATTGGACAAGAATAAGACTAGGGAGGACGTAAATGACCTAAATGTTCCACCAATGACACAAATGAACTTATTGGATGCACAAGGTTGGTTAAAAACCCTAATTGGACAAGAATAAGCCTAGGGAGGACGTAAATGACCTAAATGTTCCACCAATGACACAAATGAACTTATTGGATGCACAAGATTGGTTAAAAACCCTAATTGGACAAGAATAAGCCTAGGGAGGACGAAAATGACCTAAATGTTCGTCCAATGACACACAAACACACCTATTGGATGCACAAGATTGCATAAAAACCCTAATTGGACAAGAATAAGACTAGGGAGGACGAAAATGACCTAAATGTTCCTCCAATGACACAAACACACCTATTGGATGCACAAGATTGCATAAAAACCCTAATTGGAAAAGAATAAGCCTAGGGAGGACGAAAATGACCTAAATGTTCATCCAATGACACAAATGAACTTATTGGATGCACAAGATTGGTTAAAAACCCTAATTGGACAACAATAAGCCTAGGGAGGACGAAAATGACCTAAATGTTCGTCCAATGACACAAACACACCTATTGGATGCACAAGATTGCATAAAAACCCTAATTGGACAAGAATAAGCCTAGGGAGGACGAAAATGACCTAAATGTTCATCCAATGACAAAAATGAATTTATTGGATGCACAAGATTGGTTAAAAACCCTAATTGGACAAGAATAAGCCTAGGGAGGACGAAAATGACCTAAATGTTCGTCCAATGACACAAACACACCTATTGGATGCACAAGATTGCATAAAAACCCTAATTGGACAAGAATAAGCCTAGGGAGGACGAAAATGACCTAAATGTTCATCCAATGACACAAATGATCTTATTGGATGCACAAGATTGGTTGAAAACCCTAATTGGACAAGAATAAGCCTAGGGAGGACGAAAATGACCTAAATGTTCATCCAATGACACAAATGAACTTATTGGATGCACAAGATTGGTTAAAAACCCTAATTGGACAAGAATAAGCCTAGGGAGGACGAAAATGACCTAAATGTTCAACCAATGACACAAATGAACTTATTGGATGCACAATGTTGGTTAAAAACCCTAATTGGACAAGAATAAGCCTAGGGAGGACGAAAATGACCTAAATGTTCGTCCAATGACACAAACACACCTATTGGATGCACAGGATTGCATAAAAACCCTAATTGGACAAGAATAAGCCTAGGGAGGACGAAAATGACCTAAATGTTCGTCCAATGACACAAACACACCTATAGGATGCATAAGATTGCATAAAAACCCTAATTGGACAAGAACAAGCCTAGGGAGGACGAAAATGACCTAAATGTTCATCCAATGACACAAATGAACTTATTGGATGCACAAGATTGGTTAAAAACCTTAATTGGACAAGAATAAGCCTAGGGAGGACGTAAATGACCTAAATGTTCATCCAATGACAGAAATGAACTTATTGGATGCACAAGATTGGTTAAAAACCCTAATTGGACAAGAATAAGCATAAAGAGGACGAAAATGACTTAAATGTTCGTCCAATGACACAAACACACCTATTGGATGCACAAGATTGCATAAAAACCCTAATTCGACAAGAATAAGACTAGGGAAGACGAAAATGACCTAAATGTTCATCCAATGACACAAATGAACTTATTGGATGCACAAGATTGGTTAAAAACCCTAATTGGACAAGAATAAGACTAGGGAGGACGAAAATGACCTAAATGTTCCTCCAATGACACAAACACACTTATTGGATGCACAAGATTGTATAAAAACCCTAATTCGATAAGAATAAGACTAGGAAGGACGAAAATGACCTAAATGTTCATCCAATGCCACAAATGAACTTATTGGATGCACAAGATTGGTTAAAACCCTAATTGGAGAAGAATAAGCCTAGGGAGGACGAAAATGACCTAAATGTTCATCCAATGACACAAATGAACTTATTGGATGCACAAGATTGGTTAAAAACCCTAATTGGACAAGAATAAGCCTAGGGAGGACGAAAATGACCTAAATGTTCGTCCAATGACACAAACACACCTATTGGATGCACAAGATTGCATAAAAACCCTAATTGGACAAGAATAAGACTAGGGAGAACGAAAATGACCTAAATGTTCATCCAATGACATAAATGAACTTATTGGATGCACAAGATTGGTTAAAAACCCTAATTGGACAAGAATAAGCATAGGGAGGACGAAAATGACCTAAATGTTCATCCAATGAAACAAACCCACATATTGGATGCACAAGATTGGTTAAAACCCTAATTGGACATGAATAAGACTAGGGAGGACGAAAATGACCTAAATGTTCCTCCAATGACACAAACATACCTATTGGATGCACAAGATTGCATAAAAACCCTAATTGGACAAGAATAAGACTAGGGAGGACGAAAATGACCTAAATGTTCATCCAATGACACAAATGAACTTATTGGATGCACAAGATTGGTTAAAAACCCAACTTGGACAAGAATAAGCCTAGGGAGGACGAAAATGACCTAAATGTTCGTCCAATGACACAAACACACCTATTGGATGCACAAGATTGCATAAAAACCCTAATTGGACAAGAATAAGACTAGGGAGGACGAAAATGACCTAAATGTTCCTCCAATGACACAAACACACCTATTGGATGCACAAGATTGCATAAAAACCCTAATTCGACAAGAATAAGACTAGGGAGGACGAAAATGACCTAAATGTTACTCCAATGACACAAATGAACTTATTGGATGCACAAGATTGGTTAAAAACCCTAATTGGACAAGAATAAGCCTAGGGAGGACGAAAATGACCTAAATGTTCGTCCAATGACACAAACACACCTATTGGATGCACAAGATTGCATAAAAACCCTAATTGGACAAGAATAAGACTAGGGAGGACGAAAATGACCTAAATGTTCATCCAATGACACAAATAAATTTATTGGATGCATAAGATTGCATAATAACCCTAATTGGACAAGAATAAGCCTAGGGAGGACGAAAATGACCTAAATGTTCATCCAATGACACAAATGAACTTTTTGGAGGCACAAGATTGGTTAAAAACCCTAATTGGACAAGAATAAGCCTAGGGAGGACGAAAATGACCTAAATGTTCGTCCAATGACACAAACACACCTATTGGATGCACAAGATTGGTTAAAAACCCTAATTGGACAAGAATATGCCTAGGGAGGACGAAAATGACCTAAATGTTCGTCCAATGACACAAATGAACTTATTGGATGCACAAGATTGGTTAAAAACCCTAATTGGACAAGAATAAGCATAGGGAGGACGAAAATGACCTAAATGTTCATCCAATTACACAAACACACATATTGGATGCACAAGATTGCTTAAAACCCTAATTGGACAGAATAAGACTAGGGATGACGAAAATGACCTAAATGTTCATCCAATGACACAAATGAACTTATTGGATGCACAAGATTGGTTAAAAACCCTAATTGGACAAGAATAAGCCTAGGGAGGACGAAAATGACCTAAATGTTCGTCCAATGACACAAACACACATATTGGATGCACAAGATAGCTTAAAACGCTAAATGGACAAGAATAAGACTTGGGATGACGAAAATGACCTAAATGTTCATCCAATGACACAAATGAACTTATTGGATGCACAAGATTGGTTAAAAACCCTAATTGGACAAGAATAAGCCTAGGGAGGACCAAAATGACCTAAATGTTCGTCCAATGACACAAACACACCTATTGGATGCACAAGATTGCATAAAAACCCTAATTGGACAAGAATAAGACTAGGGAGGACGAAAATGACCTAAATGTTCCTCCAATGACACAAACACACCTATTGGATGCACAAGATTGCATAAAAACCCTAATTGGACAAGAATAAGACTAGGGAGGACTTAAATGACCTAAATGTTCCACCAATGACACAAATGAACTTATTGGATACACAAGGTTGGTTAAAAACCCTAATTGGACAACAATAAGCCTAGGGAGGACGAAAATGACCTAAATGTTCAACCAATGACACAAATGAACTTATTGGATGCACAAGGTTGGTTAAAAACCTTAATTGGACAAGAATAAGCCTAGGGAGGACGAAAATGACCTAAATGTTCGTCCAATGACACAAACACACCTATTGGATGCACAAGATTGCATAAAAACCCTAATTGGACAAGAATAAGACTAGGGAGGACGAAAATGACCTAAATGTTCCTCCAATGACACAAACACACCTATTGGATGCACAAGATTGCATAAAAACCTAATTCGACAAGAATAAGACTAAGGACGACGAAAATTACCTAAATGTTCATCCAATGACACAAATGAACTTATTGGATGCACAAGATTGGTTAAAAACCCTAATTGGACAAGAATAAGCCTAGGGAGGACGAAAATGACCTAAATGTTCGTCCAATGACACAAACACACCTATTGGATGCACAAGATTGCATAAAAACCCTAATTGGACAAGAATAAGACTAGGGAGGACGAAAATGACCTAAATGTTCATCCAATGACACAAATAAATTTATTGGATGCATAAGATTGCATAATAACCCTAATTGGACAAGAATAAGCCTAGGGAGGACGAAAATGACCTAAATGTTCATCCAATGACACAAATGAACTTTTTGGAGGCACAAGATTGGTTAAAAACCCTAATTGGACAAGAATAAGCCTAGGGAGGACGAAAATGACCTAAATGTTCGTCCAATGACACAAACACACCTATTGGATGCACAAGATTGGTTAAAAACCCTAATTGGACAAGAATATGCCTAGGGAGGACGAAAATGACCTAAATGTTCGTCCAATGACACAAATGAACTTATTGGATGCACAAGATTGGTTAAAAACCCTAATTGGACAAGAATAAGCATAGGGAGGACGAAAATGACCTAAATGTTCATCCAATTACACAAACACACATATTGGATGCACAAGATTGCTTAAAACCCTAATTGGACAGAATAAGACTAGGGATGACGAAAATGACCTAAATGTTCATCCAATGACACAAATGAACTTATTGGATGCACAAGATTGGTTAAAAACCCTAATTGGACAAGAATAAGCCTAGGGAGGACGAAAATGACCTAAATGTTCGTCCAATGACACAAACACACCTATTGGATGCACAAGATTGCATAAAAACCCTAATTGGACAAGAATAAGACTATGGAGGACTAAAATGACCTAAATGTTCATCCAATGACACAAATGAACTTATTGGATGCACAAGATTGGTTAAAAACCCTAATTGGACAAGAATAAGCATAGGGAGGAGGAAAATGACCTAAATGTTCATCCAATGAAACAAACACATATTGAATGCACAAGATTGCTTAAAACCCTAATTGGACAAGAATAAGACTAGGGAGGACGAAAAGGACCTAAATGTTCATCCAATGACACAAATGAACTTATTGGATGCACAAGATTGGTTAAAAACCCTAATTGGACAAGAATAAGCCTAGGGAGGACGAAAATGACCTAAATGTTCATCCAATGACACATTTGAACTTATTGGATGCACAAGATTGGTTAAAAACCCTAATTGGACAAAAATAAGCCTAGGGAGGACAAAAATGACCTTAATGTTCGTCCAATGACACAAACACACCTATTGGATGCACAAGATTGCATAAAAACCCGAATTGGAAAAGAATAAGCCTTGGGAGGACGAAAATGACCTAAATGTTCAACCAATGACACAAATGAACTTATTGGATGCACAAGGTTGGTTAAAAACCCTAATTGGACAAGAATAAGCCTAGGGAGGACGAAAATGACCTAAATGTTCGTCCAATGACACAAACACACCTGTTGGATGCACAAGATTGCATAAAAACCGTAATTGGATAAGAATAGACTAGGGAGGACGAAAATGACCTAAATGTTCCTCCAATGACACAAATGAACTTATTGGATGCACATGATTGGCTAAAAACCCTAATTGGACAAGAATAAGCCTAGGGAGGACGAAAATGACCTAAATGTTCATCCAATGACACAAATGAACTTATTGGATGCACAAGATTTGTTAAAAATCCTAATTGGACAAGAATAAGCCTAGGGAGGACGAAAATGACCTAAATGTTCATCCAATGACACAAATGAACTTATTGGATGCACAAGATTGGTTAAAAACCCTAATTGGACAAGAATAAGCCTAGGGAGGACGAAAATGACCTAAATGTTCCTCCAATGACACAAACACACCTGTTGGATGCACAAGATTGCATAAAAACCCTAATTGACAAGAAAAAGCCTAGGGAGGACGAAAATGACCTAAATGTTCGTCTAATGACACAAATGAACTTATTGGATGCACAAGATTGGTTAAAAATCCTAATTGGACAAGAATAAGCCTAGGGATGACGAAACTGACCTAAATGTTCGTCTAATGACACAAACACACCTATTGGATGCACAAGATTGCATAAAAACCCTAATTGGACAAGAATAAGACTAGGGAGGACGAAAATGACCTAAATGTTCCTCCAATGACACAAACACACCTATTGGATGCACAAGATTGCATAAAAACCCTAATTGGACAAGAATAAGACTAGGGAGGACAAAAATGACCTAAATGTTCCTCCAATGACACAAACACACCTATTGGATACACAAGATTGCATAAAAACCCTAATTGGACAAGAATAAGACTAGGGAGGACGAAAATGACCTAAATGTTCATCCAATGACACAAATGAACTTATTGTATGCACAAGACTGGTTAAAAACCCTAATTGGACAAGAATAAGCAAAGGGAGGACGAAAATGACCTAAATGTTCATCCAATGACACAAACACACATATTGGATGCATAAGATTGCTTAAAACCCTAATTGGACAAGTATAAGACTACGGAGGACGAAAATGACCTAAATGTTCATCCAATGACACAAATGAACTTATTGGATGCACAAGATTGGTTAAAAACCCTAATTGGACAAGAATAAGCCTAGGGAGGACGAAAGTGACCTAAATGTTGATCCAATGACACAAATGAACTTATTGGATGCAAAAGATTGGTTGAAAACCCTAATTGGACAAGAATAAGCCTAGGGAGGACGTAAATGACCTAAATGTTCCACCAATGACACAAATGAACTTATTGGATGCACAAGGTTGGTTAAAAACCCTAATTGGACAAGAATAAGCCTAGGAAGGACGAAAATGACCTAAATGTTCAACCAATGACACAAATGAACTTATTGGATGCACAAGGTTGGTTAAAAACCCTAATTGAACAAGAATAAGCCTAGGGAGGACGAAAATGACCTAAATGTTCGTTCAATGACACAAACACACCAATTGGATGCCCAAGATTGCATAAAAACCCTAATTGGACAAGAATAAGCCTAGGGAGGACCAAAATGACCTAAATGTTCGTCCAATGACACAAGCACACCTATTGGATCCACAAGATTGCATAAAAACCCTAATTGGAACAGAATAAGCCTAGGGAGGACGAAAATGACCTAAATGTTCATCCAATGACACAAATGAACTTATTGGATGCACAAGATTGGTTAAAAACCCTAATTGGACAAGAATAAGCCTAGGGAGGACGAAAATGACCTAAATGTTCATCCAATGACACAAA
>JBBPBR010000182.1:0-32493 GCA_037974775.1 Cicer pinnatifidum | reverse complement strand
AAACCCTAATTGGACAAGAATAAGACTAGGGAGGACGAAAATGACCTAAATGTTCATCCAATGACACAAATGAACTTATTGGATACACAAGATTGGTTAAAAAACCTAATTGGACAAGAATAAGCCTAGGGAGGACGAAAATGACCTAAATGTTCGTCCAATGACACAAACACACCTATTGGATGCACAAGATTGCATAAAAACACTAATTCGACAAGAATAAGACTAGGGAGGCCGAAAATGACCTAAATGTTCCCCCAATGACACAAACACACCTATTGGATGCACAAGATTGCATAAAAACCCTAATTGGACAAGAATAAGACTAAGGAGGACGAAAATGACCTAAACGTTCCTCCAAAAACACAACCACACCTATTGGATGCACAAGATTGCTTAAAAACCCTAATTCGACAAGAATAAGACTAGGGAGGACGAAAATGACCTAAATGTTCCTGCAATGACACAAACACACCTATTGGATGCACAAGATTGCATAAAAACCCTAATTGGACAAGAATAAGACTAGGGAGGAGGAAAATGACCTAAATGTTCATCCAATGACACAAATGAACTTATTGTATGCACAAGATTGGTTAAAAACCCTAATTGGACAAGAATAAGCATTGGGAGGACGAAAATTACCTAAATGTTCATCCAATAACACAAACACACATATTGGATGCACAAGATTGCTTGAAACCCTACTTGGACAAGAATAAGACTAGGGAGGACGAAAATGACCTAAATGTTCATCGAATGACACAAATGAACTTATTGGATGCACAAGATTGGTTAAAAACCCTAATTGGACAAGAATAAGCCTAGGGAGGACGAAAATGACCTAAAAGTTCGTCCAATGACACAAACACACCTATTGGATGCACAAGATTGCATAAAAACCCTAATTGGACAAGAATAAGACTAGGGAGGACGAAAATGACCTAAATGTTCCTCCAATGACACAAACACACCTATTGGATACACAAGATTGCATAAAAACCCTAATTGGACAAGAATAAGACTAGGGAGGGCGAAAATGACCTAAATGTTCATCCAATGACACAAATGAACTTATTGTATGCACAAGACTGGTTAAAAACCCTAATTGGACAAGAATAAGCATAAGGAGGAAGAAAATGACCTAAATGTTCATCCAATGACACAAACACACATATTGGATGCACAAGATTGCTTAAAACCCTAATTGGACAAGTATAAGACTAGGGAGGACGAAAATGACCTAAATGTTCATCCAATGACACAAATGAACTTATTGGATGCACAAGATTGGTTTAAAACCCTAATTGGACAAGAATAAGCCTAGGGAGGACGAAAGTGACCTAAATGTTCATCCAATGACACAAATGAACTTATTGGATGCACCAGATTGGTTGAAAACCCTAATTGGACAAGAATAAGCCTAGGGAGGACGAAAATGACCTAAATGTTCATCCAATGACACAAATGAACTTATTGGATGCACAAGATTGGTTAAAAACCATAATTGGACAAGAATAAGCCTAGGGAGGACGAAAATGACCTAAATGTTCCTCCAATGACACAAACACACCTATTGGATGCACAAGATTGCATAAAAACCCTAATTGGACAAGAATAAGACTAGGGAGGACGAAAATGACCTAAATGTTCATCCAATGACACAAATGAACTTATTGGATGCACAAGATTGGTTAAAAACCCTAATTGGACAAGAATAAGCCTAGGGAGGACGAAAATGAGCTAAATGTTTGTCCAATGACACAAACACACCTATTGGATGCACAAGATTGCATAAAAACCCTAATTGGACAAGAATAAGCCTAGGGAGGACGAAAATGACCTAAATGTTCATCCAATGACACAAATGAACTTATTGGATGCACAAGATTGGTTAAAAACCCTAATTGGACAAGAATAAGCCTAGGGAGGACGAAAATGACCTAAATGTTCCTCTAATGACACAAACACACCTATTGGATGCACAAGATTGCATAAAAACCCTAATTCGACAAGAATAAGACTAGGGAGGACGAAAATGACCTAAATGTTCATCCAATGACACAAATGAACTTATTGGATGCACAAGATTGGTTAAAAACCCTAATTGGACAAGAATAAGCCTAGGGAGGACGAAAATGACCTAAATGTTCGTCCAATGACACAAACACACCTATTGGATGCACAAGATTGCATAAAAACCCTAATTGGACAAGAATAAGACTAGGGAGGACGAAAATGACCTAAATTTTCCTCCAATGACACAAACACACCTATTGGATGCACAAGATTGCATAAAAACCCTAATTCGACAAGAATAAGACTAGGGAGGACGAAAATGACCAAAATGTTCCTCCAATGACACAAACACACATATTGGATACACAAGGTTGGTTAGAAACCCTAATTGGACAAGAATAAGCCTAGGGAGGACGAAAATGACCTAAATGTTCAACCAATGACACAAATGAACTTATTGGATGCACAAGGTTGGTTAAAAACCCTAATTGGACAAGAATAAGCCTAGGGAGGACGAAAATGACCTAAATGTTCGTCCAATGACACAAACACACCTATTGGATGCACAAGATTGCATAAAAACCCTAATTGGACAAGAATAATACTAAGAAGGACGAAAATGACCTAAATGTTCCTCCAATGACACAAACACACCTATTGGATGCACAAGATTGCATAAAAACCCTAATTGGACAAGAATAAGACTAGGGAGGACTTAAATGACCTAAATGTTCCACCAATGACACAAATGAACTTATTGGATACACAAGGTTGGTTAAAAACCCTAATTGGACAAGAATAAGCCTAGGGAGGACGAAAATGACCTAAATGTTCAACCAATGACACAAATGAACTTATTGGATGCACAAGGTTGGTTAAAAACCCTAATTGGACAAGAATAAGCCTAGGGAGGAAAAAAATGACCTAAATGTTCATCCAATGACACAAATGAACTTATTGGATGCACAAGATTGGTTAAAAACCCTAATTGGACAAGAATAAGCATAGGGAGGACGAAAATGACCTAAATGTTCGTCCAATGACACAAACACACCTATAGGATGCACAAGATTGCATAAAAACCCTAATTGGACAAGAACAAGCCTAGGGAGGACGAAAATGACCTAAATGTTCATCCAATGACACAAATGAACTTATTGGATGCACAATATTGGTTAAAAACCCTAATTGGACAAGAATAAGCCTAGGGAGGACGTATATGACCTAAATGTTCATCCAATGACACAAATGAACTTATTGGATGCACAAGATTGGTTAAAAACCCTAATTAGACAAGAATAAGCATAGGGAGGACGAAAATGACCTAAATGTTCATCCAATGACACAAATACACATATTGGATGCACAAGATTGCTTAAAACCCTAATTGGACAAGAATAAGACTAGGGATGACAAAAATGACCTAAATGTTCATCCAATGACACAAATGAACTTATTGGATGCACAAGATTGGTTAAAAACCCTAATTGGACAAGAATAAGCCTAGGGAGGACGAAAATGACCTAAATGTTCGTCCAATGACACAAACACACCTATTGGATGCACAAGATTGCATAAAAACCCTAATTGGACAAGAATAAGACTAGGGAGGACGAAAATGACCTAAATGTTCCTCCAATGACACAAACACACCTATTGGATGCACAGGATTGCATAAAAACCTTAATTGGACAAGAATAAGCCTATGGAGGACGAAAATGACCTAAATGTTCGTCCAATGACACAAACACGCCTATTGGATGCACAAGATTGCATAAAAACCCTAATTGGACAAGAATAAGCCTAGGGAGGACGAAAATGACCTAAATGTTCATCCAATGACACAAATGAACTTATTGGATGCACAAGATTGGTTAAAAACACTAATTGGACAAGAATAAGCCTTGGGAGAACGAAAATGACCTAAATGTTCATCCAATGACACAAATGAACTTATTGGATGCACAAGATTGGTTGAAAACCCTAATTGGACAAGAATAAGCCTAGGGAGGACGAAAATGACCTAAATGTTCATCCAATGACACAAATGAACTTATTGGATGCACAAGATTGGTTAAAAACCCTAATTGGACAAGAATAAGCCTAGGGAGGACGAAAATGACCTAAATGTTCATCCAATGACACAAATGAACTTATTGGATGCACAAGATTGGTTAAAAACCCTAATTGCACAAGAATAAGCCTAGGGAGGACGAAAATGACACAAATGTTCATCCAATGACACAAATGAACTTATTGGATGCACAAGATTGGTTAAAAACCCTAATTTGACAAGAATAAGACTAGGGAGGACGAAAATGACCTAAATGTTCATCCAATGACACAAATGAACTTATTGGATACAAAAGATTGGTTAAAAACCCTAATCGGACAAGAATAAGCCTAGGGAGGACGAAAATGACCTAAATGTTCGTCCAATGATACAAACACACCTATTGGCTGCACAAGATTGCATAAAAACCCTAATTGGACAAGAATAAGACTAGGGAGGACGAAAATGACCTAAATGTTCCTCCAATGACACAAACACACCTATTGGATGCACAAGATTGCATAAAAACCCTAATTGGACAAGAATAAGACTAGGGAGGACGAAAATGACCTAAATGTTCATCCAATGACACAAATGAACTTATTGGATGCACAAGATTGGTTAAAAACCCTAATTGGACAAGAATAAGCCTCGGGAGGACAAAAATGACCAAAATGTTCATCCAATGACACAAATGAACTTATTGGATGCACAAGATTGGTTAAAAACCCTAATTGCACAAGAATAAGCCTAGGGAGGACGAAAATGACCAAAATGTTCATCCAATGACACAAATGAACTTATTGGATGCACAAGATTGGTTAAAAACCCTAATTGGACAAGAATAAGCCTAGGGAGGACGAAAATGACCTAAATGTTCGTCCAATGACACAAACACACCTATTGGATGCACAAGATTGCATAAAAACCCTAATAGGAAAAGAATAAGACTAGGGAGGACGAAAATGACCTAAATGTTCCTCCAATGACACAAACACACCTATTGGATACCCAACATTGCATAAAAACCCTAATTCGACAAGAATAAGACTAGGGAGGACGACAATGGCCTAAATGTTCCTCCAATGACACAAACACACCTATTGGATGCACAAGATTGCATAAAAACCCTAATTGGACAAGAATAAGACTAGGGAGGACGAAAATGACCTAAATGTTCATCCAATGACACAAATGAACTTATTGGATGCACAAGATTGGTTAAAAACCCTAATTGGACAAGAATAAGCCTAGGGAGGACGAAAATGACCTAAATGTTCGTCCAATGACACAAACACACCTATTGGATGCACAAGATTGCATAAAAACCCTAATTGGACAAGAATAAGACTAGGAAGGACGAAAATGACCTAAATGTTCGTCCAATGACACAAATGAACTTATTGGATGCACAAGATTGGTTAAAAACCCTAATTGGACAAGAATAAGCATAGAGAGGACGAAAATGACCTAAACGTTCATCCAATGACACAAACCCACATATTGGATGCACAAGATTGCTTAAAACCCTAATTGGACAAGAATAAGACTAGGGAGGACGAAAATGACCTAAATGTTCATCCAATGACACAAATGAACTTATTGGATGCACAAGATTGGTTAAAAACCCTAATTGGACAAGAATAAGCCTAGGGAGGACGAAAATGACCTAAATGTTCGTCCAATGACACAAACACACCTATTGGATGCACATGATTGCCTAAAAACCCTAATCGAACAAGAATAAGCCTAGGGAGGACGAAAATGACCTAAATGTTCGTCCAATGACACAAACACACCTATTGGATGCACAAGATTGCATAAAAACCCTAATTGGACAAGAATAAGACTAGGGAGGACAAAAATGACCTAAATGTTCATCCAATGACACAAACACACCTATTGGATACACAAGATTGCATAAAAACCCTAATTGGACAAGAATAAGACTAGGGAGGACGAAAATGACCTAAATGTTCATCCAATGACACAAATGAACTTATTGTATGCACAAGATTGGTTAAAAACCCTAATTGGACAAGAATAAGCAAAGGGAGGACGAAAATGACCTAAATGTTCATCCAATGACACAAACACACATATTGGATGCATAAGATTGCTTAAAACCCTAATTGGACAAGTATAAGACTAGGGAGGACGAAAATGACCTAAATGTTCATCCAATGACACAAATGAACTTATTGGATGCACAAGATTGGTTTAAAACCCTAATTGGACAAGAATAAGCCTAGGGAGGACTAAAGTGACCTAAATGTTCATCTAATGAGACAAATGAACTTATTGGATGCACAAGATTGGTTGAAAACCCTAATTGGACAAGAATAAGCCTAGGGAGGACGAAAATGACCTAAATGTTCATCCAATGACACAAATGAACTTATTGGATGCACAAGATTGGTTAAAAACCCTAATTGGACAAGAATAAGCCTAGGGAGGACGAAAATGACCTAAATGTTCGTCCAATGACACAAACACACCTATTGGATGCACAAGATTGCATAAAAACCCTAATTGGACAAGAATAAGACTAGGGAGGACAAAAATGACCTAAATGTTCCTCCAATGACACAAACACACCTATTGGATACACAAGATTGCATAAAAACCCTAATTGGACAAGAATAAGACTAGGGAGGACAAAAATGACCTAAATGTTCATCCAATGACACAAATGAACTTATTGTATGCACAAGACTGGTTAAAAACCCTAATTGGACAAGAATAAGCAAAGGGAGGACGAAAATGACCTAAATGTTCATCCAATGACACAAACACACATATTGGATGCATAAGATTGCTTAAAACCCTAATTGGACAAGTATAAGACTAGGGAGGACGAAAATGACCTAAATGTTCATCCAATGACACAAATGAACTTATTGGATGCACAAGATTGGTTTAAAACCCTAATTGGACAAGAATAAGCCTAGGGAGGACTAAAGTGACCTAAATGTTCATCTAATGACACAAATGAACTTATTGGATGCACAAGATTGGTTGAAAACCCTAATTGGACAAGAATAAGCCTAGGGAGGACGAAAATGACCTAAATATTCATCCAATGACACAAATGAACTTATTGGATGCACAAGATTGGTTAAAAACCCTAATTGGACAAGAATAAGCCTAGGGAGGACGAAAATGACCTAAATGTTCGTCCAATGACACAAACACACCTATTGGATGCACAAGATTGCATAAAACCCTAATTGGACAAGAATAAGATTAGGGAGCACGAAAATGACCTAAATGTTCCTCCAATGACACAAATGAACTTATTGGATGCACAAGATTGGTTAAAAACCATAATTGGACAAGAATAAGCCTAGGGAGGACGAAAATGACCTAAATGTTCGTCCAGTGATACAAACACACCTATTGGATGCACAAGATTGCATAAAATCCCTAATTGGACAAGAATAAGACTAGGAAGGACGAAAATGACCTAAATGTTCCTCCAATGACACAAACACACCTATTGGATGCACAAGATTGCATAAAAACCCTAATTAGACAAGAATAAAACTAGGGAGGACGAAAATGACCTAAATGTTCATCCAATGACACAAATGAACTTATTGGATGCACAATATTTGTTAAAAACCCTAATTGGACAAGAATAAGCATATGGAGGAGGAAAATGACCTAAATGTTCATCCAATTACACAAACACACATATTGGATGCACAAGATTGCATAAAAACCCTAATTGGACAAGAATAAGACTAGGGAGGACGAAAATGACCTAAATGTTCATCCAATGACACAAATGAACTTATTGGATGCACAAGATTGGTTAAAAACCCTAATTGGACAAGAATAAGCATAGGGAGTACGAAAATGACCTAAATGTTCGTCCAATGACACAAACACACATATTGGATGCACAAGATTGCTTAAAACCCTAATTGGACAAGAATAAGACTAGGGAGGACGAAAATGACCTAAATGTTCTTCCAATGACACAAATGAACTTACTGGATGCACAAGATTGGTTAAAAACCCTAATTGGACAAGAATAAGCCTAGGGAGGACGAAAATGACCTAAATGTTCGTCCAATGACACAAACACACCTATTGGATGCACAAGATTGCTTAAAAACCCTAATTGGACAAGAATAAGACTAGGGATGACGAAAATGACCTAAATGTTCATCCAATGACACAAATGAACTTATTGGATGCACAAGATTGGTTAAAAACCCTAATTGGACAAGAATAAGCCTAGGGAGGACGAAAATGACCTAAATGTTCGTCCAATGACACAAACACACCTATTGGATGCACAAGATTGCAAAAAAAACCCTAATTGGACAAGAATAAGACTAGGGAGGACGAAAATGACGTAAATGTTCCTCCAATGACACAAACACACCTATTGGATGCACAAGATTGCATAAAAACCCTAATTGGACAAGAATAAGACTAGGGAGGATGATAATGACCTAAATGTTCGTCCAATGACACAAACACACCTATTGGATGCACAAGATTGCTTAAAACCCTAATTGGACAAGAATAAGACTAGGGATGACGAAAATGACCTAAATGTTCATCCAATGACACAAATGAACTTATTGGATGCACAAGATTGGTTAAAAACCCTAATTGGACAAGAATAAGCCTAGGGAGGACGAAAATGACCTAAATGTTCGTCCAATGACACAAACACACCTATTGGATGCACAAGATTGCATAAAATCCCTAATTGGACCAGAATAAGACTAGGGAGGACGAAAATGACGTAAATGTTCCTCCAATGACACAAACACACCTATTGGATGCACAAGATTGCATAAAAACCCTAATTGGACAAGAATAAGACTAGGGAGGATGATAATGACCTAAATGTTCGTCCAATGACACAAACACACCTATTGGATGCACAAGATTGCTTAAAACCCTAATTGGACAAGAATAAGACTAGGGATGACGAAAATGACCTAAATGTTCATCCAATGACACAAATGAACCTATTGGATGCACAAGATTGGTTAAAAACCCTAATTGGACAAGAATAAGCCTAGGGAGGACGAAAATGACCTAAATGTTCATCCAATGACACAAATGAAATTATTGGATGCACAAGATTGGTTAAAAACCCTAATTGGACAAGAATAAGTTTAGGGAGGACGAAAATGACCTAAATGTTCGTCCAATAACACAAACACACCTATTGGTTGCACAAGATTGCATAAAAACCCTAATTGGACAAGAATAAGACTAGGGAGGACGAAAATGACCTAAATGTTCATCCAATGACACAAATGAACTTATTGGATGCACAAGATTGGTTAAAAACCCTAATTGGACAAGAATAAGCCTAGGGAGGACGAAAATGACCTAAATGTTCGTCCAATGACACAAACACACCTATTGGATGCACAAGATTGCATAAAAACCCTAATTGGACAAGAATAAGACTAGGGGGACGAAAATGACCTAAATGTTCAACCAAGGACACAAATGAACTTATTGGATGCACAAGATTGGTTAAAAACCCTAATTGGACAAGAATAAGCATAGGGAGGACAAAAATGACCTAAACGTTCATCCAATGACACAAACCCACATATTGGATGCACAAGATTGCTTAAAACCCTAATTGGACAAGAATAAGACTAGGGAGGACGAAAATGACCTAAATGTTCATCCAATGACACAAATGAACTTATTGAATGCACAAGATTGGTTAAACACCCTAATCGGACAAGAATAAGCCTAGGGAGGATGAAAATGACCTAAATGTTCGTCCAATGACACAAACACACCTATTGGATGCACAAGATTGCATAAAAACCCTAATTGGACAAGAATAAGACTAGGGAGGACGAAAATGACCTAAATGTTCATCCAATGACACAAACACACCTATTGGATGCACAAGATTTCATAAAAACCCTAATTGGACAAGAATAAGACTAGGGAGGACGAAAATGACCTAAATGTTCATCCAATGACACAAATGAACTTATTGTATGCACAAGATTGGATAAAAACCCTAATTGGACAAGAATAAGCATAGGGAGGACGAAAATGACCTAAATGTTCATCCAATGACACAAACACACATATTGGATGCACAAGATTGCTTAAAACCCTAATTGGACAAGAATAAGACTAGGGGGGACGAAAATGACCTAAATGTTCATCCAATGACACAAATGAACTTATTGGATGCACAAGATTGGTTAAAAACCCTAATTGGACAAGAATAAGCCTAGGGAGGACGAAAATGACCTAAATGTTCGTCCAATGACACAAACACACCTATTGGATGCACAAGATTGCATAAAAACCCTAATTGGACAAGAATAAGACTAGGGAGGACGAAAATGACCTAAATGTTCCTCCAATGACACAAACACACCTATTGGATGCACAAGATTGCATAAAAACCCTAATTCGACAAGAATAAAACTAGGGAGGACGAAAATGACCTAAAAGTTCATCCAATGACACAAATGAACTTATTGGATGCACAAGATTGGTTAAAAACCCTAATTGGACAAGAATAAGCCTAGGGAGGACGAAAATGACCTAAAAGTTCGTCCAATGACACAAACACACCTATTGGATGCACAAGATTGCATAAAAACCCTAATTCGACAAGAATAAGACTAGGGAGGACGAAAATGACCTAAATGTTCCTCCAATGACACAAACACACATATTGGATGCACAAGATTGCATAAAAACCCTAATTGGACAAGAATAAGACTAGGGAGGACGAAAATGACCTAAATGTTCATCCAATGATACAAATGAACTTATTGGATGCACAAGATTGGTTAAAAACCCTAATTGGACAAGAATAAGCCTAGGGAGGACGAAAATGACCTAAATGTTCATCCAATGACACAAATGAACTTATTGGATGCACAAGATTGGTTAAAAACCGTAATTGGACAAGAATAAGCCTAGGGAGAACGAAAATGACCTAAATGTTCATCCAATGACACAAATGAACTTATTGGATGCACAAGATTGGTTGAAAACCCTAATTGGACAAGAATAAGCCTAGGGAGGACGAAAATGACCTAAATGTTCATCCAATGACACAAATGAACTTATTGGATGCACAAGATTGGTTAAAAACCCTAATTGGACAAGAATAAGCCTAGGGAGGACGAAAATGACCTAAATGTTCGTCCAATGACACAAACACACCTAATGGATGTACAAGATTGCATAAAAACCCGAATTGGACAAGAATAAGACTAGGGAGGACGAAAAATGACCTAAATGTTCCTCCAATGACACAAATGAACTTATTGGATGCACAAGGTTGGTTAAAAACCCTAACTGGACAAGAATAAGCCTAGGGAGGACGAAAATGACCTAAATGTTCATCCAATGACACAAATGAACTTATTGGATGCACAAGATTGGTTAAAAACCCTAATTGGACAAGAATAAGCCTAGGGAGGACGAAAATGACCTAAATGTTCATCCAATGACACAAATGAACTTATTGGATGCACAAGATTGGTTAATATCCCTAATTGGACAAGAATAAGCCTAGGGAGGACGAAAATGACCTAAAGGTTCGTCCAATGACACAAACACACCTATTGGATGCACAAGATTGTATAAAAACCATAATTGGACAAGAATAAGACTAGGGAGGACGAAAATGACCTAAATGTTCCTCCAATGACACAAATGAACTTATTGGATGCACAAGATTGGTTAAAAACCCTAATTGGACAAGAATAAGCCTAGGGAGGACGAAAATGACCTAAATGTTCATCCAATGACACAAATGAACTTATTGGATGCACAAGATTGGTTAAAAACCCTAATTGGACAAGAATAAGCCTAGCGAGGGCGCAAATGACCTAAATGTTCGTCCAATGACACAAACACACCTCTTGGATGCACAAGATTGCATAAAAACCCTAATTGGACAAGAATAAGACTAGGGAGGACGAAAATGACCTAAATGTTCATCCAATGACACAAACACACCTATTGGATGCACAAGATTGCATAAAAACCCTAATTCGACAAGAATAAGACTAGGGAGGACGAAAATGACCTAAATGTTCCTGCAATGACACAAACACACCTATTGGATGCACAAGATTGCATAAAAACCCTAATTGGACAAGAATAAGACTAGGGAGGACGAAAATGACCTAAATGTTCATCCAATGACACATATGAACTTATTGTATGCACAAGATTGGTTAAAAACCCTAATTGGACAAGAATAAGCATAGGGAGGACGAAAATTACCTAAATGTTCATCCAATGACACAAACACACATATTGGATGCACAAGATTGTTTGAAACCCTACTTGGACAAGAATAAGACTAGGGAGGACGAAAATGACCTAAATGTTCATCGAATGACACAAATGAACTTATTGGATGCACAAGATTGGTTAAAAACCCTAATTGGACAAGAATAAGCCTAGGGAGGACGAAAATGACCTAAAAGTTCGTCCAATGACACAAACACACCTATTGGATGCACAAGATTGCATAAAAACCCTAATTGGACAAGAATAAGACTAGGGAGGACGAAAATGACCTAAATGTTCCTCCAATGACACAAACACACCTATTGGATACACAAGATTGCATAAAAACCCTAATTGGACAAGAATAAGCCTAGGGAGGGCGAAAATGACCTAAATGTTCGTCCAATGACACAAACACACCTATTGGATGCACAAGATTGCATAAAAACCCTAATTGGACAAGAATAAGACTAGGGAGGACGAAAATGACCTAAATGTTCATCCAATGACACAAACACACCTATTGGATGCACAAGATTGCATATAAACCCTAATTGGACAAGAATAAGACTAGGGAGGACGAAAATGACCTAAATGTTCATCCAATGACACAAATGAACTTATTGGATACACAAGATTGGTTAAAAAACCTAATTGGACAAGAATAAGCCTAGGGAGGACGAAAATGACCTAAATGTTCGTCCAATGACACAAACACACCTATTGGATGCACAAGATTGCATAAAAACACTAATTCGACAAGAATAAGACTAGGGAGGCCGAAAATGACCTAAATGTTCCTCCAATGACACAAACACACCTATTGGATGCACAAGATTGCATAAAAACCCTAATTGGACAAGAATAAGACTAAGGAGGACGAAAATGACCTAAACGTTCCTCCAAAAACACAACCACACCTATTGGATGCACAAGATTGCATAAAAACCCTAATTCGACAAGAATAAGACTAGGGAGGACGAAAATGACCTAAATGTTCCTGCAATGACACAAACACACCTATTGGATGCACAAGATTGCATAAAAACCCTAATTGGACAAGAATAAGACTAGGGAGGATGAAAATGACCTAAATGTTCATCCAATGACACAAATGAACTTATTGTATGCACAAGATTGGTTAAAAACCCTAATTGGACAAGAATAAGCATTGGGAGGACGAAAATTACCTAAATGTTCATCCAATAACACAAACACACATATTGGATGCACAAGATTGCTTGAAACCCTACTTGGACAAGAATAAGACTAGGGAGGACGAAAATGACCTAAATGTTCATCGAATGACACAAATGAACTTATTGGATGCACAAGATTGGTTAAAAACCCTAATTGGACAAGAATAAGCCTAGGGAGGACGAAAATGACCTAAAAGTTCGTCCAATGACACAAACACACCTATTGGATGCACAAGATTGCATAAAAACCCTAATTGGACAAGAATAAGACTAGGGAGGACGAAAATGACCTAAATGTTTCTCCAATGACACAAACACACCTATTGGATACACAAGATTGCATAAAAACACTAATTGGACAAGAATAAGACTAGGGAGGGCGAAAATGACCTAAATGTTCATCCAATGACACAAATGAACTTATTGTATGCACAAGACTGGTTAAAAACCCTAATTGGACAAGAATAAGCATAAGGAGGAAGAAAATGACCTAAATGTTCATCCAATGACACAAACACACATATTGGATGCACAAGATTGCTTAAAACCCTAATTGGACAAGTATAAGACTAGGGAGGACGAAAATGACCTAAATGTTCATCCAATGACACAAATGAACTTATTGGATGCACAAGATTGGTTTAAAACCCTAATTGGACAAGAATAAGCCTAGGGAGGACGAAAATGACCTAAATGTTCATCCAATGACACAAATGAACTTATTGGATGCACCAGATTGGTTGAAAACCCTAATTGGACAAGAATAAGCCTAGGGAGGACGAAAATGACCTAAATGTTCATCCAATGACACAAATGAACTTATTGGATTCACAAGATTGGTTAAAAATCCTAATTGGACAAGAATAAGCCTAGGGAGGACGAAAATGACCTAAATGTTCATCCAATGACACAAATGAACTTATTGTATGCACAAGATTGGTTAAAAACCCTAATTGGACAAGAATAAGCATAGGGAGGACGAAAATTACCTAAATGTTCATCCAATGACACAAACACACATATTGGATGCACAAGATTGTTTGAAACCCTACTTGGACAAGAATAAGACTAGGGAGGACGAAAATGACCTAAATGTTCATCGAATGACACAAATGAACTTATTGGATGCACAAGATTGGTTAAAAACCCTAATTGGACAAGAATAAGCCTAGGGAGGACGAAAATGACCTAAAAGTTCGTCCAATGACACAAACACACCTATTGGATGCACAAAATTGCATAAAAACCCTAATTGGACAAGAATAAGACTAGGGAGGACGAAAATGACCTAAATGTTCCTCCAATGACACAAACACACCTATTGGATGCACAAGATTGCATAAAAACCCTAATTGGACAAGAATAAGACTAGGGAGGACGAAATGACCTAAATGTTCATCCAATGACACAAATGAACTTATTGGATGCACAAGATTGGTTAAAAACCATAATTGGACAAGAATATGCCTAGGGAGGACGAAAATGACCTAATTGATCATCCAATGACATAAATGAACTTATTGGATGCACAAGTTTGGTTAAAAACCCTAATTGGACAAGAATAAGGCTAGGGAGGGCGAAAATGACCTAAATGTTCGTCCAATGACACAAACACACCTATTGGATGCACAAGATTGCATAAAAACCCTAATTGGACAAGAATAAGACTAGGGAGGACGAAAATGACCTAAATGTTCCTCCAATGACACAAACACACCTATTGGATGCACAAGATTGCATAAAAACCCTAATTGGACAAGAATAAGACTAGGGAGGACGAAAATGACCTAAATGTTCATCCAATGACACAAATGAAATTATTGGATGCACAAGATTGGTTAAAAACCCTAATTGGACAAAAATAAGTCTAGGGAGGACGAAAATGACCTAAATGTTCGTCCAATGACACAAACACACCTATTGGATGCACAAGATTGCATAAAAACCCTAATTGGACAAGAATAAGACTAGGGAGGACGAAAATGACCTAAATGTTCATCCAATGACACAAATGAACTTATTGGATGCACAAGATTGGTTAAAAACCCTAATTGGACAAGAATAAGCCTAGGGAGGACGAAAATGACCTAAATGTTCGTCCAATGACACAAACACACCTATTGGATGCACAAGATTGCATAAAAACCCTAATTGGACAAGAATAAGACTAGGGAGGACGAAAATGACCTAAATGTTCATCCAATGACACAAACACACCTATTGGATGCACAATATTGGTTAAAAAGCCTAATTGGACAAGAATAAGCATAGGGAGGACGAAAATGACCTAAACGTTCATCCAACGACACAAACCCAAATATTGGATGCACAAGATTGCTTAAAACCCTAATTGGACAAGAATAAGACTAGGGAGGACGAAAATGACCTAAATGTTCATCCAATGACACAAATGAACTTATTGAATGCACAAGATTGGTTAAAAACCCTAATCGGACAAGAATAAGCCTAGGGAGGACAAAAATGACCTAAATGTTCTTCGAATGACACAAACACACCTATTGGATGCACAAGATTGCATAAAAACCCTAATTGGACAAGAATAAGACTAGGGAGGACGAAAATGACCTAAATGTTCCTCCAATGACACAAACACACCTATTGGATGCACAAGATTGCATAAAAACCCTAATTGGACAAGAATAAGACTAGGGAGGACGAAAATGACCTAAATGTTCATCCAATGACACAAATGAACTTATTGGATGCACAAGATTGGTTAAAAACCCTAATTGGAAAAGAATAAGCCTAGGGAGGAAGAAAATGACCTAAATGTTCGTCCAATGACACAAACACACCTATTGGATGCACAAGATTGCATAAAAACCCTAATTCGACAAGAATAAGACTAGGGAGGACGAAAATGACCTAAATGTTCCTCCAATGACACAAACACACCTATTGGATGCACAAGATTGCATAAAAACCATAATTCGACAAGAATAAGACTAGGGAGGACGAAAATGACCTAAATGTTCCTCCAATGACTCAAACACACGTATTGGATGCACAAGATTGCATAAAAACCCTAATTGGACAAGAATAAGACTAGGGAGGACGAAAATGACCTAAATGTTCATCCAATGACACAAATGAACTTATTGGATGCACAAGATTGGTTAAAAACCCTAATTGGACAAGAATAAGCCTAGGGAGGACGAAAATGACCTAAATATTCATCCAATGACACAAATACACCTATTGGATGCACAAGATTGCATAAAAACCCTAATTGGACAAGAATAAGACTAGGGAGGACGAAAATGACCTAAATGTTCATCCAATGACACAAATGAACTTATTGGATGCACAAGATTGGTTAAAAACCCTAATTGGACAAGAATATGCCTAGTGAGGACGAAAATGACCTAAATGTTCATCCAATGACACAAATGAACTTATTGGATGCACAAGATTGGTTAAAAACCCTAATTGGACAAGAATAAGCCTAGGGAGGACGAAAATGACCTAAATGTTCATCCAATGACACAAATGAACTTATTGGATGCACAAGATTGGTTAAAAACCCTAATTGGACAAGAATTAGCCTAGGGAGGACGAAAATGACCTAAATGTTCGTCCAATGACACAAACACCCCTATTGGATGCACAAGATTGCATAAAAACCCTAATTGGACAAGAATAAGCCTAGGGAGGACGAAAATGACCTAAATGTTCATCCAATGACACAAATGAACTTATTGGATGCACAAGATTGGTTAAAAACACTAATTGGACAAGAATAAGCCTTGGGAGAACGAAAATGACCTAAATGTTCATCCAATGACACAAATGAACTTATTGGATGCACAAGATTGGTTGAAAACCCTAATTGGACAAGAATAAGCCTAGGGAGGACGAAAATGACCTAAATGTTCATCCAATGACACAAATGAACTTATTGGATGCACAAGATTGGTTAAAAACCCTAATTGGACAAGAATAAGCCTAGGGAGGACGAAAATGACCTAAATGTTCATCCAATGACACAAATGAACTTATTGGATGCACAAGATTGGTTAAAAACCCTAATTGGACAAGAATAAGCCTAGGGAGGACGAAAATGACCTAAATGTTCAAACAGTGACACAAACACACCTATTGGATGCACAAGATTGCATAAAATCCCTAATTGGACAAGAATAAGACTAGGGAGGACGAAAATGACCTAAATGTTCCTCCAATGACACAAACACACCTATTGGATGCACAAGATTGCATAAAAACCCTAATTAGACAAGAATAAGACTAGGGAGGACGAAAATGACCTAAATGTTCATCCAATGACACAAATGAACTTATTGGATCCACAAGATTGGTTAAAAACCCTAATTGGACAAGAATAAGCATAGGGAGGACGAAAATGACCTAAATGTTCATCCAATGACACAAACACACATATTGGATGCACAAGATTGCATAAAAACCCTAATTGGACAAGAATAAGACTAGGGAGGACGAAAATGACCTAAATGTTCATCCAATGACACAAATAAACTTATTGGATGCACAAGATTGGTTAAAAACCCTAATTGGACAAGAATAGGCATAGGGAGGACGAAAATGACCTAAATGTTCATCCAATGACACAAACCCACATATTGGATGCACAAGATTGCTTAAAACCCTAATTGGACAAGAATAAGACTAGGGAGGACGAAAATGACCTAAATGTTCATCCAATGACAAAAACAAACATATTGGATGCACAAGATTGGTTAAAAACCCTAATCGGACAAGAATAAGCCTAGGGAGGACGAAAATGACCTAAATGTTCGTCCAATGACACAAACACACCTATTGGATGCACAAGATTGCATAAAAACCCTAATTGGACAAGAATAAGACTAGGGAGGACGAAAATGACCTAAATGTTCCTGTAATGACACAAACCCACCTATTGGATACACAAGATTGCATAAAAACCCTAATTGGGCAAGAATAAGACTAGGGAGGACGAAAATGACCTAAATGTTCATCCAATGACACAAATGAACTTATAGGATGCACAAGATTGGTTATAAACCCTAATTCGACATGAATAAGCCTAGAGAGGACGAAAATGACCTAAATGTTCGTCCAATGACACAAACACACCTATTGGATGCACAAGATTGCATAAAAACCCTAATTGGACAAGAATAAGACTAGGGAGGACGAAAATGACCTAAATGTTCATCCAATGACACAAATGAACTTATTGGATGCACAAGATTGGTTAAAAACCCTAATTGGACAAGAATAAGCATAGGGAGGACGAAAATGACCTAAATGTTCGTCCAATGACACAAACACACCTATTGGATGCACAAGATTGCATAAAAACCCATATTGGACAAGAATAAGACTAGGGAGGACGAAAATGACCTAAATGTTCCTCAAATGACACAAACACACCTATTGGATGCACAAGATTGCATAAAAACCCTAATTGGACAAGAATAAGACTAGGGAGGACGAAAATGACTTAAATGTTCATCCAATGACACAAATGAACTTATTGTATGCACAAGATTGGTTAAAAACCCTAATTGGACAAGAATAAGCATAGGGAGGACGAAAATTACCTAAATGTTCATCCAATGACACAAACACACATATTGGATGCACAAGATTGCTTGAAACCCTAATTGGACAAGAATAAGACTAGGGAGGACGAAAATGACCTAAATGTTCATCGAATGACACAAATGAACTTATTGGATATACAAGATTGGTTAAAAACCCTAATTGGACAAGAATAAGCCTAGGGAGGACGAAAATGACCTAAAAGTTCGTCCAATGACACAAACACACCTATTGGATGCACAAGATTGCATAAAAACCCTTATTGGACAAGAATAAGACTAGGGAGGACGACAATGACCTAAATGTTCCTCCAATGACACAAACACACCTATTGGATGCACAAGATTGCATAAAAACCCTAATTGGACAAGAATAAGACTAGGGAGGACGAAAATGACCTAAATGTTCATCCAATGACACAAATGAACTTATTGTATGCACAAGATTGGTTAAAAACCCTAATTGGACAAGAATAAGCATAGGGATGACGAAAATGACCTAAATGTTCGTCCAATGACACAAACACACCTATTGGATGCACAAGATTGCATAAAAACCCTAATTGGACAAGAATAACCCTAGGGAGGACGAAAATGACCTAAATGTTCATCCAATGACACAAATGAACTTATTGGATGCACAAGATAGGTTAAAAACCCTAATTGGACAAGAATAAGCCTAGGGAGGACGAAAATGACCTAAATGTTCATCCAATGACACAAATGAACTTATTGGATGCACAAGATTGGTTGAAAACCCTAATTGGACAAGAATAAGCCTAGGGAGGACGAAAATGACCTAAATGTTCATCCAATGACACAAATGAACTTATTGGATGCACAAGATTGGTTAAAACCCTAATTGGACAAGAATAAGCCTAGGGTGGACGAAAATGACTTAAATGTTCGTCCAATGACACAAACACACCTATTGGATGCACAAGATTGCATAAAAACCCTAATTGGACAAGAATAAGACTAGGGATGACGAAAATGACCTAAATGTTCATCCAATGACACAAATGAACTTATTGGATGCACAAGATTGGTTGAAAACCCTAATTGGACAAGAATAAGCCTAGGGAGGACGAAAATGACCTAAATGTTCATCCAATGACACAAATGAACTTATTGGATGCACAAGATTGGTTAAAAACCCTAGTTGGACAAGAATAAGCCTAGGGAGGACGAAAATGACCTAAATGTTTATCCAATGACACAAATGAACTTATTGGATGCACAAGATTGCATAAAAACCCTAATTGGACAACAATAAGACTAGGGAGGACGAAAATGACCTAAATGTTCATCCAATGACACAAATGAACTTATTGTATGCACAAGATTGGTTAAAAACCCTAATTGGACAAGAATAAGCCTAGGGAGGACGAAAATGACCTAAATGTTCATCCAATGACACAAATGAACTTATTGGATGCACAAGATTGGTTAAAAACCCTAATTGGACAAGAATAAGCCTAGGGAGGACGAAAATGACCTAAATGTTCGTCCAATGAAACAAACACATCTATTGGATGCACAAGATTGCATAAAAACCCTAATTGGACAAGAATAAGACTAGGGAGGACAAAAATGACCTAAATGTTCCTCCAATGACACAAATGAACTTATTGGATGCACAAGGTTGGTTAAAAACCCTAATTGGACAAGAATAAGCCTAGGGAGGACGAAAATGACCTAAATGTTCATCCAATGACACAAATGAACTTATTGGATGCACATGATTGGTTAAAAACCCTAATTGGACAAGAATAAGCCTAGGGAGGACGAAAATGACCTAAATGTTCGTCCAAAGACACAAACACACCTATTGGATGCACAAGATTGCATAAAACCCTAATTGAACAAGAATACGCCTAAGGAGGACGAAAATGACCTAAATGTTCATCCAATGACACAAATGAACTTATTGGATGCACAAGATTGGTTAAAAACCCTAATTGGACAAGAATAAGCCTAGGGAGGACGAAAATGACCTAAATGTTCATCCAATGACACAAATGAACTTATTGGATGCACAAGATTGGTTAAAAACTCTAATTGGACAAGAATAAGCCTAGGGAGAACGAAAATGACCTAAATGTTTATCCAATGACACAAATGAAATTATTGGATGCACAAGATTGGTTGAAAACCCAAATTGGACAAGAATAAGCCTAGGGAGGACGAAAATGACCAAAATGTTCTTCTAATGACACAAATGAACTTATTGGATGCAAAAGATTGGTTAAAAACCCTAATTGGACAAGAATAAGCCTAGGGAGGACGAAGATGACCTAAATGTTCATCCAATGACACAAATGAACTTATTGGATGCACAAGATTGGTTAAAAACCCTAATTGGACAAGAATAAGCCTAGGGAGGACGAAAATGACCTAAATGTTCATCCAATGACACAAATGAACTTATTGGATGCACAAGATTGGTTGAAAACCCTAATTGGACAAGAATAAGCCTGGGGAGGACGAAAATGACCTAAATGTTCATCCAACGACACAAACACACCTATTGGATGCACAAGATTGGTTAAAAACCCTAATTGGACAAGAATAAGCCTAGGGAGGACGAAAATGACCTAAATGTTCGTTCAATGACACAAACACACCAATTGGATGCACAAGATTGCATAAAAACCCTAATTGGACAAGAATAAGCCTAGGGAGGACGAAAATGACCTAAATGTTCATCCAATGACACAAATGAACTTATTGGATGCACAAGATTGCTTAAAAACCCTAATTGGACAAGAATAAGCCAAGGGAGGAAGAAAATGACCTAAATGTTCATCCAATGACACAAATGAACTTATTGGATGCACAAGATTGGTTAAAAACCCTAATTGGACAAGAATAAGCCTAGGGAGGACGAAAATGACCTAAATGTTCATCCAATGACACAAATGAACTTATTGGATGAACAAGATTGGTTGAAAACCATAATTGGACAAGAATAAGCCTAGGGAGGACGAAAATGACCTAAATGTTCATCCAATGACACAAATGAACTTATTGGATGCACAAGATTGGTTGAAAACCTTAATTGGACAAGAATAAGCCTAGGGATCACGAAAATTACCTAAATGTTCCTCCAATGACACAAACACACCTATTGGATGCACAAGATTGCATAAAAACCCTAATTGGAGAAGAATAAGACTAGGGAGGACGAAAATGACCTAAATGTTCATCCAATGACACAAATGAACATATTGTATGCATAAGATTGGTTAAAAACCCTAATTGGACAAAAATAAGCATAGGGAGAACGAAAATGACCCAAATGTTCATCCAATGACACAAACACACATATTGGATGCACAAGATTGCTTAAAACCCTAATTGGACAAGAATAAGACTAGGGAGGACGAAAATGACCTAAATGTTCATCCAATGACACAAATGAACTTATTGGATGCACAAGATTGGTTAAAAACTCTAATTGGACAAGAATAAGCCTAGGGAGGACGAAAATGACCTAAATGTTCATCCAATGACACAAATGAACTTATTGGATGCAGAAGATTGGTTAAAAACCCTAATTGGACAAGAATAAGCCTAGGGAGGACGAAAATGACCTAAATGTTCGTCCAATGACACAAACACACCTATTGGATGCACAAGATTGCATAAAAACCCTAATTGGTCAAGAATAAGACTAGGGAGGACGAAAATGACCTAAATATTTATCCAATGACACAAATGAACTTATAAGATGCACAAGATTGGTTAAAAACCCTAATTGGACAAGAATAAGCCTAGGGAGGACGAAAATGACCTAAATGTTCGTCCAATGACACAAACACACCTATTGGATGCACAAGATTGCATAAAAACCCTAATTGGTCAAGAATAAGACTAGCGAGGACGAAAATGACCTAAATATTCATCCAATGACACAAATGAACTTATTTGATGCAGAAGATTGGTTAAAAACCCTAATTGGACAAGAATAAGCCTAGGGAGGACGAAAATGACCTAAATGTTCATCCAATGACACAAATGAACTTATTGGATGCACAAGATTGGTTAAAAACCCTAATTGGACAAGAATAAGCCTAGGGAGGACGAAAATGACCTAAATGTTCGTCCAATGACACAAACACACCTATTGGATGCACAAGATTGCATAAAAACCCTAATTGGACAAGAATAATCCTAGGGAGGACGTAAATGACCTAAATGTTCATCCAATGACACAAATGAACTTATTGGATGCACAAGATTGGTTAAAAACCCTAATTGGACAAGAATAAGCATAGGGAGGACGAAAATGACCTAAATGTTGATCCAATGACACAAACACACATATTGGATGCACAAGATTGCTTAAAAGCCTAATTGGACAAGAATACGACTAGGGATGACGAAAATGACCTAAATGTTCATCCAATGACACAAATGAACTTATTGGATGCACAAGATTGGTTAAAAACCCTAATTGGACAAGAATAAGCCTAGGGAGGACGAAAATGACCTAAATGTTCGTCCAATGACACAAACACACCTATTGGATGCACAAGATTGCATAAAAACCCTAATTGGACAAGAATAAGCCTAGGGAGGACGAAAATGACCTAAATGTTCATCCAATGACACAAATGAACTTATTGGATGCACAAGATTGGTTAAAAACCCTAATTGGACAAGAATAAGCCTAGGGAGGACGAAAATGACCTAAATGTTCATCCAATGACACAAATGAACTTATTGTAAGCACAATATTGGTTAAAAACACTAATTGGACAAGAATAAGCATAGGGAGGACGAAAATTACCTAAATGTTCATCCAATGACACAAACACACATATTGGATGCACAAGATTGCTTAAAACCCTATTTGGATAAGAATAAGACTAGGGAGGACGAAAATGACCTAAATGTTCATCCAATGACACAAATGAACTTATTGGATGCACAAGATTGGTTAAAAACCCAAATTGGACAAGAATAAGCCTAGGGTGGACGAAAATGACCTAAATGTTCGTCCAATGACACAAACACACCTATTGGACGCACAAGATTGCATAAAAACCCTATTTGGACAAAAAAAAGACTAGGGAGGACGAAAATGACCTAAATGTTCCTCCAATGACACAAACACACCTATTGGATGCACAAGATTGCATAAAAACCCTAATTGGACAAGAATAAGACTAGGGAGGACGAAAATGACCTAAATGTTCATCCAATGACACAAATGAACTTATTGTATGCACAAGATTGGTTAAAAACCCTAATTGGACAAGAATAAGCATAGGGATGACGAAAATGACCTAAATGTTCGTCCAATGACACAAACACACCTATTGGATGCACAAGATTGCATAAAAACCCTAATTGGACAAGAATAACCCTAGGGAGGACGAAAATGACCTAAATGTTCATCCAATGACACAAATGAACTTATTGGATGCTCAAGATAGGTTAAAAACCCTAATTGGACAAGAATAAGCCTAGGGAGGACGAAAATGACCTAAATGTTCATCCAATGACACAAATGAACTTATTGGATGCACAAGATTGGTTAAAAACTCTAATTGGACAAGAATAAGCCTAGGGAGAACGAAAATGACCTAAATGTTCATCCAATGACACAAATGAACTTATTGGATGCACAAGATTGGTTGAAAACCCTAATTGGACAAGAATAAGCATAGGGAGGACGAAAATGACCAAAATGTTCATCCAATGACACAAATGAACTTATTGGATGCACAAGATTGGTTAAAAACCCTAATTGGACAAGAATAAGCCTAGGGAGGACGAAGATGACCTAAATGTTCATCCAATGACACAAATGAACTTATTGGATGCACAAGATTGGTTAAACACCCTAATTGGACAAGAATAAGCCTAGGGAGGACGAAAATGACCTAAATGTTCAACCAATGACACAAATGAACTTATTGAATGCACAAGATTGGTTGAAAACCCTAATTGGACAAGAATAAGCCTGGGGAGGACGAAAATGACCTAAATGTTCATCCAATGACCAAAATGAACTTATTGGATGCACAAGATTGGTTAAAAACCCTAATTGGACAAGAATAAGCCTAGGGAGGACGAAAATGAACTAAATGTTCGTCCAATGACACAAACACACCTATTGGATGCACAAGATTGCTTAAAAATCCTAATTGGACAAGAATAAGACTAGGGAGGACGAAAATGACCTAAATGTTCATCGAATGACACAAAAGAACTTATTGGATGCACAAGATTGGTTAAAAACCCTAATTGGACAAGAAATAGCCTAGGGAGGACGAAAATGACCTAAAAGTTCGTCCAATGACACAAACACACCTATTGGATGCACAAGATTGCATAAAAACCATAATTGGACAAGAATAAGACTAGGGAGGACGAAAATGATCTAAATATTCCTCCAACGACACAAACACACCTATTGGATGCACAAGATTGCATAAAAACCCTAATTGGACAAGAATAAGACTAGGGAGGACGAAAATGACCTAAATGTTCATCCAATGACACAAATGAACTTATTGGATGCACAAGATTGGTTAAAAACCCTAATTGGACAAGAATAAGCCTAGGGACGACGAAAATGACCTAAATGTTCGTCCAATGACACAAACACACCTATTGGATGCACAAGATTGCATAAAAACCCTAATTCGACAAGAATAAGACTAGGGAGGACGAAAATTACTTAAATGTTCCTCCAATGACACAAACACACTTATTGGATGCACAAGATTGCATAAAAATCCTAATTCGACAAGAATAAGACTAGGGAGGACGAAAATGACCTAAATGTTCCTCCAATGACACAAACACACTTATTGGATGCACAAGATTGCATAAAAATCCTAATTCGACAAGAATAAGCATAGGGAGGACGAAAATTACCTAAATGTTCATCCAATGACACAAACACACATATTGGATGCACAAGATTGCTTGAAACCCTAATTGGACAAGAATAAGACTAGGGAGGACGAAAATGACCTAAATGTTCATCGAATGACACAAATGAACTTATTGGATGCACAAGATTTGTTAAAAACCCTAATTGGACAAGAATAAGCCTCGGGAGGACGAAAATGACCTAAAAGTTCGTCCAATGACACAAACACACCTATTGGATGCACAAGATTGCATAAAAACCCTAATTGGACAAGAATAAGACTAGGGAGGACGAAAATGACCTAAATGTTCATCCAATGACACAAATGAACTTATTGTATGCACAAGATTGGTTAAAAACCCTAATTGGACAAGAATAAGCATAGGGAGGACGAAAATGACCTAAATGTTCATCCAATGACACAAACACACATATTGGATGCACAAGATTGCTTAAAACCCTAATTGGACTAGAATAAGACTAGGGAGGACGAAAATGACCTAAATATTCATCCAATGACACAAATGAACTTATTAGATTCACAAGATTGGTTAAAAACCCTAATTAGACAAGAATAAGCCTAGGGAGGAAAAACATGACCAAAATGTTCATCCAATGACACAAATGAACTTATTGGATGCACAAGATTGGTTAAAAACCCTAATTGGACAAGAATAAGCCTAGGGATGACGAAAATGACCTAAATGTTTGTCCAATGACACAAACACACCTATTGGATGCACAAGATTGCATAAAAACCCTAATTGGACAAGAATAAGCCTAGTGAGGACGAAAATGACCTAAATGTTCGTCCAATGATGCAAACACACCTATTGGATGCACTAGATTGCATAAAAACCCTAATTAGACAAGAATAAGACTAGGGAGGACAAAAATGACCTAAATGTTCATCCAATGACACAAATGAACTTATTGGATCCACAAGATTTGTTAAAAACCCTAATTGGACAAGAATAAGCATATGGAGGACGAAAATGACCTAAATTTTCAACCAATGACACAAACACACATATTGGATGCACAAGATTGCTTAAAAACCCTAATTGGACAAAAATAAGACTAGGGAGGACGAAAATGACCTAAATGTTCATCCAATGACACAAATGAAATTATTGGATGCACAAGATTGGTTAAAAACCCTAATTGGACAAGAATAAGCATAGGGAGGACGAAAATAACCTAAATGTTCGTCCAATGACACAAACATACATATTGGATGCACAAGATTGGTTAAAACCCTAATTGGACAAGAATAAGACTAGGGAGGACGAAAATGACCTAAATGTTCCTCCAATGACACAAACACACCTATTGGATGCACAAGATTGCATAAAAACCCTAATTGGACAAGAATAAGACTAGGGAGGACGAAAATGACCTAAATGTTCATCCAATGACACAAATGAACTTATTGGATACACAAGATTGGTTAAAAACCCTAATTGGACAAGAATAAGCCTAGGGAGGACGAAAATGACCTAAATGTTCGTCCAATGACACAAACACACCTATTGGATGCACAAGATTGCATAAAAACCCTAATTGGACAAGAATAAGACTAGGGAGGACGAAAATGAACTAAATGTTCATCCAAAGACACAAATGAACTTATTGGATGCACAAGATTTGTTAAAAACCCTAATTGGACAAGAATAAGCATAGGGAGGACGAAAATGACCTAAATGTTCGTCCAATGACACAAACACACATATTGGATGCACAAGATTGCTTAAAACCCTAATTGGACAAGAATAAGACTAGGGAGGACGAAAATGACCTAAATGTTCATCCAATGACACAAATGAAACTTACTGGATGCACAAGATTGGTTAAAAACCCTAATTGGACAAGAATAAGCCTAGGGAGGACGAAAATGACCTAAATGTTCGTCCAATGACACAAACACACCTATTGGATGCACAAGATTGCATAAAAACCCTAATTGGACAAGAATAAGACTAGGGAGGACGAAAATGACCTAAATGTTCATCCAATGACACAAATGAACTTATTGGATGCACAAGATTGGTTAAAAACCCTAATTGGACAAGAATAAGTTAAGGGAGGAAGAAAATGACCTAAATGTTCGTCCAATGACACAAACACACCTATTGGATGCACAAGATTGCATAAAAACCCTAATTGGACAAGAATAAGACTAGGGAGGACGAAAATGACCTAAATGTTCCTCCATTGACACAAACACACCTATTGGATGCACAAGATTGCATAAAAACCCTAATTGGACAAGAATAAGACTAGGGAGGACGAAAATGACCTAAATGTTCATCCAATGACACAAATGAACTTATTGGATGCACAAGATTGGTTAAAAACCCTAATTGGTCAAGAATAAGCATAGGGAGGACGAAAATGACCTAAATGTTCATCCAATGACACAAACACACATATTGGATGCACAAGATTGCTTAAAACCCTAATTGGACAAGAATAAGACTAGGGAGGACGAAAATGACCTAAATGTTCAGCCAATGACACAAATGAACTTATTGGATGCACAAGATTGGTTAAAAACCCTAATTGGACAAGAATAAGCCTAGGGAGGACGAAAATGACCTAAATGTTCATCCAATGACACAAATGAACTTATTGGATGCACAAGAATGGTTGAAAACCCTAATTGGACAAGAATAAGCCTAGGGAGGACGAAAATGACCTAAATGTTCATCCAATGACACAAATGAACTTATTGGATGCACAAGATTGGTTAAAAACCCTAATTGGACAAGAATAAGCCTAGGGAGGACGAAAATGACCTAAATGTTCATCCAATGACACAAATGAACTTATTGGATGCACAAGGTTGGTTAAAAACGATAATTGGACAAGAATAAGCCTAGGGAGGGCGAAAATGACCTAAATGTTCGTCCAATGACACAAACACACCAATTGGATGCACAAGATTGCATAAAAACCCTAATTGGACAAGAATAAGACTAGGGAGGACGAAAATGACCTAAATGTTCCTCCAATGACACAAACACGCCTATTGGATGCACAAGATTGCATAAAAACCCTAATTGGACAAGAATAAGACTAGGGAGGACGAAAATGACCTAAATGTTCATCCAATGACACAAATGAACTTATTGGATGCACAAGATTGGTTAAAAACCCTAATTGGACAAGAATAAGCCTAGGGAGAACGAAAATGAGCTAAATGTTCATCCAATGACACAAATGAACTTATTGGATGCACAAGATTGGTTAAAAACCCTAATTGGACAAGAATAAGCCTAGGGAGGACGAAAATGACCTAAATGTTCATCCAATGACACAAATGAACTTATTGGATGCACAAGATTGGTTAAAAACCCTAATTGGACAAGAATAAGCCTAGGGAGGACGAAAATGACCTAAATGTTCGTCCAATGACACAAACACACCTATTGGATGCACAAGATTGCATAAAAACCCTAATTGGACAAGAATAAGACTAGGGATGACGAAAATGACCTAAATGTCCATCCAATGACACAAATGAACTTATTGGATGCACAAGATTGGTTAAAAACCCTAATTGGACAAGAATAAGCCTAGGGAGGACGAAAATGACCTAAATGTTCGTCCAATGACACAAACACACCTATTGGATGCACAAGATTGCATAAAAACCCTAATTGGACAAGAATAAGACTAGGGAGGACAAAAATGACCTAAAAATTCCTCCAATGACACAAACACACCTATTGGATGCACAAGATTGGTTAAAAACCCTAATTGGACAAGAATAAGCCTAGGGAGGACGAAAATGACCAAAATGTTCGTCCAATGACACAAACACACCTATTGGATGCACAAGATTGCATAAAAACCCTAATTGGATAAGAATAAGACTAGGGAGGACGAAAATGACCAAAATGTTCCTCCAATGAAACAAATTAACTTATTGGATGCACAAGGTTGGTTAAAAACCCTAATTGGACAAGAATAAGCCTAGGGAGGACGAAAATGACCTAAATGTTCAACCAATGACACAAATGAACTTATTGGATGCACAAGATTGGTTAAAAACCCTACTTGGACAAGAATAAGCCTAGGGAGGACGAAAATGACCTAAATGTTCATCCAATGACACAAATGAACTTATTGGATGCAAAAGATTGGTTAAAAACCCTAATTGGACAAGAATAAGCCTAGGGAGGACGAAAATGACCTAAATGTTCATGCAATGACACAAATGAACTTATTGGATGCAAAAGATTGGTTAAAAACCCTAATTGGACAACAATAAGACTAAGGAGGACGAAAATGACCTAAATGTTCCTCCAATGATAAATACACACCTATTGGATGCACAAGATTGCTTAACACCCTAATTGGACAAGAATAAGACTTGGGAGGACGAAAATGACCTAAATGTTCAACCAATGACACAAATGAACTTACTGGATGCACAAGTTTGGGTGAAAACCCTAATTGGACAAGAATAAGCCTAGGGAGGACGAAAATGACCTAAATGTTCATCCAATGACACAAATGAACTTATTGGATGCACAAGATTGGTTAAAAACCCTAATTGGACAAGAATAAGCCTAGGGAGGACGAAAATGACATAAATGTTCGTCCAATGACACAAACACACCTATTGGATGCACAAGATTGCATAAAATCCCTAAGTGGACAAGAATAAGACTAAGGAGGACGAAAATGACCTAAATGTTCCTCCAATGATAAATACACACCTATTGGATGCACAAGATTGCTTAAAACCCTAATTGGACAAGAATAAGACTTGGGAGGACGAAAATGACCTAAATGTTCATCCAATGACACAAATGAACTTATTGGATGCACAAGATTGGTTAAAAACCCTAATTGGACAAGAATAAGCATAGGGAGGACGAAAATGACCTAAATGTTCATCCAATGACACAAACACACATATTGGATGCACAAGATTGCTTAAAACCCTAATTGGACTAGAATAAGACTAGGGAGGACGAAAATGACCTAAATATTCATCCAATGACACAAATGAACTTATTAGATTCACAAGATTGGTTAAAAACCCTAATTAGACAAGAATAAGCCTAGGGTGGAAAAACATGACCAAAATGTTCATCCAATGACACAAATGAACTTATTGGATGCACAAGATTGGTTAAAAACCCTAATTGGACAAGAATAAGCCTAGGGATGACGAAAATGACCTAAATGTTCGTCCAATGACACAAACACACCTATTGGATGCACAATATTGCATAAAAACCCTAATTGGACAAGAATAAGCCTAGTGAGGACGAAAATGACCTAAATGTTCGTCCAATGATGCAAACACACCTATTGGATGCACTAGATTGCATAAAAACCCTAATTAGACAAGAATAAGACTAGGGAGGACAAAAATGACCTAAATGTTCATCCAATGACACAAATGAACTTATTGGATCCACAAGATTTGTTAAAAACCCTAATTGGACAAGAATAAGCATATGGAGGACGAAAATGACCTAAATTTTCAACCAATGACACAAACACACATATTGGATGCACAAGATTGCTTAAAAACCCTAATTGGACAAAAATAAGACTAGGGAGGACGAAAATGACCTAAATGTTCATCCAATGACACAAATGAACTTATTGGATGCACAAGATTGGTTAAAAACCCTAATTGGACAAGAATAAGCATAGGGAGGACGAAAATGACCTAAATGTTCATCCAATGACACCGATGAACTTATTGAATCACAAGATTGGTTAAAAACCCTAATTGGACAAGAATAAGACTAGGGAGGACGAAGATGACCTAAATGTTCATCCAATGACACAAATGAACTTATTGTATGCACAAGATTGGTTAAAAACCCTAATTGGGCAAGAATAAGCATAGGGAGGACGAAAATGACCTAAATGTTCATCCAATGACACAAACACACATATTGGATGCACAAGAATACTTAAAACCCTAATTGGACAAGAATAAGACTAGGGAGGACGAAAATGACCTAAATGTTCATCCAATGATACAAATGAACTTATTGGATGCACAAGATTGGTTAAATCCCCTAATTGGACAAGAATAAGCCTGGGGAGGACGAAAATGACCTAAATGTTCGTCCAATGACACAAACACACCTATTGGATGCACAAGATTGCATAAAAACCCTAATTGGACAAGAATAAGACTAGGGAGGACGAAAATGACCTAAATGTTCCTCCAATGACACAAACACACCAATTGGATGCACAAGATTGCATAAAAACCCTAATTGCACAAGAATAAGAATAGGGAGGACGAAAATGATCTAAATGTTCATCCAATGACACAAATGAACTTATTGTATGCACAAGATTGGTTAAAAACCCTAATTGGACAAGAATAAGCATAGGGAGGACGAAAATGACCTAAATGTTCATCCAATGACAAAAACACACATATTGGATGCACAAGATTGCATGAAACCCTAATTGGACAAGAATAAGACT